>JAFIRS010004887.1:0-71789 GCA_018342105.1 Gonioctena quinquepunctata
TTTGTTAGGGTTCTGCCAAAATATTTCTCAATTCTACAATATTTCGTTTAATCAAACCTTCTGGATCAGGACATGTTATTTCAGGGTATTAATGATATCTATAATTTCATATTCATCAGTGGAGAATAGTTGCAATGTTGGTGGTGGTATAGTATCATTAGGTATATTATTATGAAATGATCTCAATTCTTTTGCTGTATTCTCACCAATAGTTGAAATGTGTGAATTAATTTTCTCTGCTATTTATAATTCATTATTGATAATTTGGGCATTTACTAATGAAGATTCAATATCTGTTATTTTGGTGAATTTTGATTTATTTTTTATGCAATAATTTATTGTATCCCATAGTTTTTTTGGATTAACTCTGATTCTTCAATTTTTTTTTGTAATATTCTTTTTTTTGATATTGACTTCATTTCTCCGAATTTGATATTCAGTGAATAATTTTTCATTTTCTAAATTTTCTTTATGTTTTTCGAATTTTTTATTTCTAACTTTCATTTCACGAATTAATGAATTAGTAATCCGGTTATTGTTTTCCCGTATTCTTATACATATTTTGGTAGAAGATAGAACTTTAGCTTCTAAAATCATATTTATTTATTCCTAAAATGCTTCATTGGGTTCTTTTTAAATTATCATAAAGTATTTGTTTGAATTTGGGGTAATCAATTTCAATAATTTCGCGTTTTATGTAATTTTTTAAAACATGTTCTGATTTTTCCATGGATATTATGCGATGATCGGTTATTGAAGTATCTTCTTGATTCTACATTGAAATTTATTTGATGTCAGTTAATCAAAATATGATCAAGTATGCTAAAATAATTGTTTTGTTTTCTGGTATAAGGATGTGGTTCAATTCTGTTAATGATCTGAAAATCGCTACTGTTCATTATATAATTATGAATAGTAGAATCATTGTAATTCGTGAGGGGATTAAAATTCATAATTTCATATAAGTAATCAAGGAATTCGGAAATTTGTATTTCGTGGTCTATAGAAGGAAATAATTTTCAATTTTGAATTGAAATTATGAATTTCTCTAGATAAAGCATTTTTTTGTGAAATTGGGCATTAATTTCTATTTGAAGTATGATTTTGGTTATTATTACACTTAAATTTTTCATTTATTTTTTTGCAATTATTGCAACAGGAAATGTTTCGATCATCACACTGCTTACTGATATGATTTCCAGCACGAAATGAACATGATGGGAAATTTCTACAATCTTGGTAAATGTGGCCATATGCATTAAAATTAGAACAAGATATGATATTGATATTGATATTGTTCACTAATTTGTTGAATGTTTTGCCATCAGTTTCAATATGAATGATACATTTTTTGGAATATTGTGATTGTCTTGAATATTTGATTTTAAGTATTTCATCATCATTGATGTGAATAAATATGCACAGCTCTTGTTTTTCGTTTCAATTAAAATCAGTCTAGGTGATCTTAGCTTTGATGTTGTGATAACGTATTCTTCTCCTTTTTTTTTCCACTGATTTCTAGTAGCCTTTTTATTTCTTCATCCGAATTTGACTTCAGCAGAATTTTTCCTTTTTGAATTTATTGAATTTTCGATAGTCTTGCCTTATCAATAAATGGATTTATTTTCATTTGAATATATTCCTAGGTTTTTTAAAATGTTTGTAGATTCTTTGGTTTGATAATCAATGCTGAATGTGGGGTAGTTTATATGTTTTCTTTGGCATCATGCTCTGTAATATTTTTTTTTATATTCTTTGGATAATAAATATACTTGACTATCGAGAATATCAATAATTTTTAAATTTTTTGAAATGATTTCATTCTTGCTGTAAACATTTCTTAAAAAAGTTAATTTTCTCCTCTCAGATGGATTATTTCATTATCGTTTTCCATAGTATTCCAAGGTATAGGTTGAGTGAGGACAAAATCATAGGGTTATATCAATTTATTTGTCGAGTTTTTATTATCCTCATTATAATTTACTTGCGTGCAATAAAAATAACTCTTTGAAATTTGATATTCCAGTAGTTGATGAGTATTTTCATGTGATATATGGATACTACTTGTCAACTAATGTCATCATAATTTGGGTTCAACTGCAATGAATTCTCCAAATGGCGAGTTTTCTTCAAAGGCACAATTGGAAAATATCTTCAATAAAAGAAATTCATAGTTTTTTAAATTTATCAATCAGCACATTTTCCAAATGAATAAAATTTCTATGGATGATTCAATTGCAACATGTATGCAGGGCATATTTAGCCCGAATAGAAATTCGAATTCAATTTTATTTTTGAAAGACGGGTTCAATCTGATGAAACGGATATTAGAATTGTCCCGACTGTGACCAAACTGAACCGTTTTCGAATTATTCGACCTTTTTCACAACAAGCAACAGAAATTGTCACTTGAACGCAGTTGAGGTTTTCGGAATCTGAGATTATTTTCTTTATTATTGTACCAACATATTCATTATCAGTATCTAGGGATTTTGTGAGATATGATATTTCATATAGAAAGCACGGATTTGGGTTCGAACATTTTTGGATTGTATGCTTACATGAATATCGCGCAAGACTTTACAAATCATAAGAATTAAGCTATTTCTACAAATTCAGCTCAGTATATATGTTGACAAACTGAGAATGACCATTTTTATGTAAAAAAATACTCGAGTACAGTTTGACTAGGTTATCTTGAACTCAAATCAGCTAATGGGCAGTTGTCATCAAACAACATCTCTTGAAGCAATCTGATGTGATAATGTTGTTTTTTGCATCTAAATGGGGTAATCGATTGCTGATGAAACCTTTTTCGTAATTTCATCCTATGCTGGATTGAGAGCTCTTTCTCACCTTTATTCATACTAGAAAAAAAATTACTCTTGTTTTCAGATTGGAGAACTATATCGAATACACACTCATTTTCTCGATGCAGTCTCCTCGGTGGTACGGAAAATTCATTAGCAACGATCCAGGCATGACGATAGACAACAATAATAAATACATCGGTATAGCACGACTTCGTCAACACAGATCGGATAATCACAGGTAAACAAGCAAAAATACCCAATACTAGTGGCGGAGAAAATCTAAAAATAACGGAAAACATAATCTGGAGAAAATAAGTAGAAACTATGAGTGAACCTTCACAAATTAAAAATACTATATGAGAATTTCATCGATTCAATTAAAAAAATTATATAATTCAATAAAAAAAAATCATGCTTTTGATGTTTGAAATGAAATCTCCTGAATATATGTATTTATTTATATATTTTCTTCAATTTCTTGGAATAAAGGTCTGATTGAATCAGACCTTTATTCCAAGAAATTGAAGAAAATATATATGTGGTCAAGAAACTAAAGAAAAAATTCATTTATATATATATATTTATATATATATATATATATATATATATATCTATATAATGATAATTATTGAATCATTAGAGTTAATGCAATACAAGATCTATGAACATCAATAATAAACGGACAAGAAGTACCACAGAAGGAATATTAACAAAAATATCCCTTAGTGGTGAGATGTGAGTAATATCCCAGATATCAATAATAACATGACAATGATGATATAATTAGTAATATATAATAGTAATAATAATATGCATTATAAATGACTGAATATATCAAATGAAATTCTGTATAAAATAATATTATAGTATATCAATGATTTTTACTTCTATATTTTTTTTTATGTTCTGGTTCCCACGAAAAGGGATATCCTGTAATGTTCAGAGAACATCGTGGGAACCTAGGGAAAGAAGGTAGGAGTTGGTGTTCTTCTTTAATTTCTGAAGGTTGTATGCCTCGGGGAACACCTCCCTAGGCAATGAGTTCCAAAGCCTCGCTGTTCGTTGGATGAACGAGTCTTTGGAAAGTGATGTTCTGCAGGTCTCCAAAGTGACCACGAAGGGGTGTGATTAACCCGTCAGGGTTAATCTCGAAGAGACTGCCAAAGCAGGAACGATTGTTGATATTTCAGAAGAGACAAGTGAGCGAGTTTGTAAGCGAGGCATCACTGACGAGACGAATTGCCCTTTTTTGGACAGAATCCAATAGCCTCAGGATATGTTTAGGTGCCGCACTCCAAATAAGGGAACAGTATTCCAGGACAGGTCGGATCTGTGCCTTATAGATCATAAGCAGCTGACTGGGGGTGAAATAGCTCTTGGCACGAAACAGAAAACCAAGTTTTTGGGATGCACTTTTGGCAATGGACCTCACGTGATTTTCCCAGGAAAGGTTATTGCTACCAAGCATCGATATGGATGGCTTCAGTGGTATGGTTACTCCTGACAAAGTTATGTTAGGCACAGTGAGAGCGGCTTTTCTAGAGAAAAGACATGCTTGTGTTTTGTTTGCATTGAATTCTACCAAGTTATTAGATCCCCATTCGAGAATTGTTGCTAAGTCCATATTTATATTATTAACATTTCTTCCTCGTTCATTTCTGGTTTCACGGGCTGATATAGGGCCCTGGAAGAAAGCGGTATGGAGGGTACTATCATCGGCAAAGCTGTGTACTGGACATGAAGTTGCTTTCAACAGGTCGTTGATGTGAAGTAGAAATAGTGTTGGTGCGAGAATGGATCGTTGCGGAACACCAGCATTTATGAGTAGAGTGTCAGATGAAACTCCATCGACCACTACATGGAGAGACCTGTTTGAGAGAAAACTAGCAAGCAGAGAACACAGCTGAGGGGGCAAGACATAAGATAATTATAATAATAATAATGATAAAGCGGCTCCATTCATCAATAAAATAAAAATAAAAGAGAGGTACAGAGTAGCAAGGAATAATACACAGAGTTGAAAATGATAAAAGGCAAAGTTTTAGCAAGAGCTGTTTTTCAACTTAACCATGAAGAAAAAAATAAAATAAAAATAAGAATAAAAAATAAAATAATAATTAAAATAAACCTTAAATTTATATATAAAATTTGAAATGAAGATAGATCAATGAGTTACCTAATCGAACAACAATGGAAAAACATTATAGTAAATTCAACAAGAACATCCAAAATTGGGTGACAGTCATCAACGTCTTGAAGAGAACTGAGTATTTCTTTGTGAAAGTTTCAGCCTTTTTCAGAAATTGGATAGCGTGTAAGACCTAAAATCATTGGGTAGCTGATTGTAAAATTTGGCGGTATTATATGGATAATTTCTGGTAAAGATTGCAGAGTAGTGAGGGGGGATAACAAGTAAGTGTCTATTGCGTGTTCTGAGGTTGTTCTCAGACGAAAACATGTTAAGCCTTTTGAACAAATATTCTGGAGCTTTGGCTACAAGTATTTTGTGTGAGAATGAGAGTATGTGGAGATTCCGAAGATCGTCCAACCTCAGCCAGCCAGAGTCTTCCAGTGCAGCACTAATATTGTCAAATTTGCGGATACCGTAGGAGAATCGTATACAAGAGTTTTGTATTCTCTGAAAGCGATTTTGGTCGTATCGGAGGGCAGGTCCATAGATACTATCACAGTAAGACAAATTTGACGTAATTGAGGTTTCACATGAGGTGAGCTTCAGGTGCTTAGGAAGTAGATGTCTATTCGGAAATAATTGCCACAGTACATTGTAAGATTCTTGACATATATGACTAACGTATTTTGAGAATCTTAGAGGGTTGTCAATCCCTAGTCCCAGATCTTTGCGTTCATTAACTATAGGGATTATATCGTTTCCAATATTAATTTTCAGTTCATCGCGAACTTCCTCCAATTTCTTTGCGGAGCCAAAAAGCATAACCTGTGACTCCTCAGAATCCAAACGTAAGTTATGAGCTGTGGAAAAGTCACATAAATGATTCAAATCGTTATTCATATGATTTTGAGCAGCGGTGAGATTAAGACTATTGAAAGAAATATAGAGTTGGCTATTATCGGTGTAGTGATGTATTCTTGCATTTTCAATGATTTCATGGAAATCATAAATATATATGGAGGAGAGAAGAGTTCCTAAAATGAAACCCTAGCTGTATGGGGTCGGCTTCAGAATAGCCCCAGGGTAAATCCTGCCTGTCGTAAGAGGCGACTGAAAGGATAACCGTAGGTGGAAGGTGGTCTCATCGCCCGGTGAAATACCACCATATCGACTTTGTGTGCTGTGAAATGGATCATTCCATGTTTCAGTGTTCGGTCGATACTTTCCGGTCTCCCTCTTTCCTTTTCCCCAATTCCTCCTTTATTTTCAGCTAATAGTAATAATGATGAAGTCTCCTAGAGTAAAACACTCCGGAAGTAAAATACCTCCATTCGGATTTCCGGGCGAGTGGTACTCGAGGGGACTCAACATTGAAGATTAATTTTTGCAACATCCGTGGACTCAACAAGAACATCAATGACGTCCACCATCACCTACAGACGAAAAAACCGGATATTCTGGCTCTAACAGAAACACAAGTAAACTCGTCCACCAACAAGGTCCATATGCTTTGTCCTGGTTACGAACTCCATTCTCGATTCAGGTTCAAAGGTGGAGTCTGCCTTTACGCTAAGGCTAACCTTTCATGCCAGCGTGAAGAGAGTTTGGAACCGAAAGACTTTGATGTGATGTGGTTTAAGCTATCTGATACCAAAGTGACTAAGTTCCTCTGCTGCCTTTACCTATCACCTAATGAACCTTCATATAACAACCTCTTTGAGTTTTTATCACTCAAACTGGACTACATTCAGGAAAACCATCCAACAGCTGAAACCATAATCATGGGGGACTTTAATGTACATAATGCTGCCTGGCTCAAATTCTCTAACAAAACAGATGATGCAGGTCGTCAAGCTGAGGCCTTCGCCATCACTCATGGTCTAGAACAACTGGTCGAGCTACCAACCCGCATCCCTGATGTCAACAACCAGTCTGCCAATACACTAGATCTTTCCTCACCACCAATCCTGACCCGTATAGAATAGAAGTTTGTGCCCCACTTGGAAACTCTGATCACACCCTCATCTCCACAACATGCTCTTTCCATTCACCATCGAGCAGCACAATACCACCGTCTCATGTGGCATTACAATTCGGCCGACTGGGAAGGTCTTCGTATGTTTTTCTCAGCGTTTCCATGGAAGAGAGTTTGTTTCTCTTCAGTAGATCCAACACGATGTGCTGAGACAATTTCTGAAATCATCATGTTGGGGATGCAAACTTACATACCGAATACCGAAAGAAGAACATCATCCGATAAGACCTGGTTTAACAGAAACTGCTCTAGAGCTGTGGCTTCCAAACAGGCAGCATACCATCGATGGCAAAAAATCCGGTACCTGAGACCAGAGCAGCATACGTTGAGGCTAGAGGCATATGCAAAGAGACAATAGAATGTTCAAAAGATGCTCATAATGCCAAAATAAGATCAAAACTTGTTGAATGTCCCAACGGATCCCGTTCATTTTGGTCTTTCGCCAAAGCTGTGGGAAGAAACTTCACTTCCAGCTCTTTTCCTCCCCTAACCAAAGAACATGGAACACTAGCAACGACTGCCCAGGAAAAAGCCAATATCTTTGCGCACCTATTTGCTGGAAATTCCACTCTGGATTCTTCGGGAAAACAACCCCCGAACATTACACCTATTGACAGTCACATGCCCGAGATCACCTTTCGCCAACGTACTATCAGAAAGATTTTGCAAAGCCTGTGGATCTGACGGAATCCCGCCGATTGTTCTCAAGAAATGTGCCCCCGAACTAACACCTGTTCTTTGCAAGTTGTTCAACCACTCTTACAATTTGGGAGTATTTCCGTCCAATTGGAAAATTGCAAGAGTACAGCCAGTCCCTAAAAAAGGCAAAAAGACCCTACCTAGCAACTACAGACCTATCGCACTGCTATCTATTATTTCGAAGGTCATGGAAAAAGCCATCAACATCGAGCTCATGAAATATCTGGAAGACTCAGGAATTATCAATGATAGGCAATATGGCTTCCGCCATCAGAGATCAACTGGTGACCTGCTGCATACGTCTCACATATATGGCAGCTATCTATTGAAAAGTATGGAGAAACTTTAGCTGTGGCATTAGATATCTCCAAGGCGTTCGATCGAGTTTGGCACCAGGGACTCCTCGCCAAGCTTCCATCTATGGCCCCTCAGCTGTGTTCTCTGCTTGCTAGTTTTCTCTCAAACAGGTCTCTCCATGTAGTGGTCGATGGGTTTCATCTGACCTCTACTCATAAATGCTGGTGTTCCGCAAGGATCCATTCTAGCACCAACACTATTTTACTCACATCAACGACCTATTGAAAGCAACTTCATGTCCCGTACACAGCTTTGCCGATGATAGTACCCTCCATACCGCTTTCTCTTCCAGGGCCCCTATATCAGCCCGTGAAACCAGAAATGAACGAGGAAGAAATGTTAACAATGTAAATATGGACTTAGCAACAATTCTCGAATGGGGATCCAATAACTTGGTAGAATTCAATGCAAACAAAACACAAGCATGTCTTTTCTCTAGAAAGCCGATCTCACTGTGCCTAACATAACTTTGTCAGGAGTAACCATACCACTGAAGTCATCCATATCGATGCTTGGTATTACTATCAGCAATAACCTTTCCTGGGAAAATCACGTGAGGTCCATTGCCAAAAGTGCATCCCAAAACTTGGTTTTGTTTCGTGCCAAGAGCTATTTCACCTCCAGTCAGCTGCTTATGATCTATAAGGCACAGATCCGACCTGTCCTAGAATACTGTCCCATATTTGGAGTGCGGCACCTAAACATATCCTGAAGCTATTGGATTCTGTCCAAAAAAGGGCAATTCGTCTCGTCGGTGATGCCTCGCTTACAAACTCGCTCACTTGTCTGGAACACCGTAGAAAAGTTGGCGATTTGTCTCTATTTTATAGATATTTTCATGGGCGATGCTCTTCTGAAATATCAACAATCGTTCCTCCTTTGGCAGTCTCTTCGAGATTAACCCGTCAAGTTCAGTCTTCACACCCCTTCGTGGTCACTTTGGAGACCTGCAGAACATCACTTTCCAAAGACTCATTCTTCCAACGAACTGCGAGGCTTTGGAACTCATTGCCTGGGGAGGTGTCCCCGAGGCATAAAAACCTCCAAAAATTTTGAGAAGAACACCAACTCCTACCTTCTTTCCCTTGGTTCCCACGATGTTCTCTGAACATTACAGGATATCCCTTTTCGTGGGAACCAGAACATATAAAAAAAAAAAAAAAACACCAAAATCCGCATTCAAAAAATCTGACTCGATGCCATCCAAAACAACACGTTGTATGCAATTGCTTAGAAAGTGAGATATGAGATCTACGGCCCCGTTGGAAAACCCAAGTATCTGAGCTTGGAGCAGAGTAAGGAGTGGTGTGAGGTATCGAATGCTATGCTATAATCTAATAATACCAAACACGATATTTGCCCCAGGTCCGCTGCCTTGAAAAAATCATCCGTGATTGCCATTAGTGCAGTTGTAGTACTATACCCGTTCCGAAAGCCAGATTGTACGAAAGCCAGACTGTACGGGGGTTATTGAGCCCTAGAAATGATCATCAAAGACCCAATGACAGGTTTATATACGCAAATCAGTATATGAAACCTGTCATTTGGTCTTTGATGATTATTTCTAGGGCTTTGGAGAGGGAAGGCAGAATAATTATAGGTCTCGAATCAGAAAGATCGGTGGAAAGATAACATTTGGGCAGAGGAAAAATCAGTGCATGTTTCCATTCAGAAGGAAAGATATCGAGTTCAATATCAAATATACCATACATTAATTGCAATGAGTATCAGTTTTCAATGATTTTCCCGAATGAACTAGTGGACCCACAGAAATCTAGATTGTGCGTGGGGTTTTTTGCAACTTGTGGAATGTAATATGATGAGACAAAAGGGCTGTTTCATCGGATATATAATATTATACTCAACAGGGCAGGGGGTAATAATCCAGCAATTTTAAATTTATTGATCTTTTATTCATAATATATCGAGAATAACGTCTCGGACTAAGTTCAATGTATACCATTGGAGCTTTTTCCTTCTCGAGGTGATAGAGTTGGTGTGAATGATGAGATCTTTCTTATTTCTGTCCACGAAGTTGAAAATTCGAGGTGCGAGGTAAGTGTAACATCGTTGTCCTACGGATTTTTGATAATTTTGTACCAATTTGAAGTTGGTTTTTTGTCTTACTGTGTATTTGTGTTCTTTTGTTCTTAGGTCACGTTTATTTCTGTATAGGTAACCTAAGATACATCAAAATGATCATTGTCTCACGTCGAAACATTTCGCCTCTTTATATTAGATTAGCTTATGGGCTAGGATCCACTTCACTGTGACCTTTGCAGATCTACTTATTGTTCTTGCCCTCATGTTATTGTAACGAACCTAGGCCGGACCTGTCGCCTCCCGCGTCGCCATCGACAGCGATGAGATCATCCCCGGAGATATTCGAGAACCATCCAGTCCCTCTTCCGCGTAATGCAACGGTCAATATTGGAAACAATTGGAACACGCCGGTCGCCAACGGAAAGAATTCGAAACATCGAGAATGCTGTATCGGAGATAAATAGGCAACCCTCAAGTCTCAGAGACAGTCTGAACGAGCCCATACGATCGAGCTATTCAGTAGCGTAGTAATATAAATTAAGTTGTAGATTAAGTGTGAAATAAATTAAATAAACCAAGTTAAGTTTATTTACGTTACAATTGGTGTCGGAAGTGAGATTTTGAAAATAAACAAGTGATCGTGGAGTGGATAGTCAGAAAAATAAATTGATAGACCTTTTTGTACGCCCAAAATAGACAGTGGCCCGGTTTTCGCGAAGTGGACAATTGTGCGTGGGGAAAATAAACTGATACACTGTTCGCGTGAAACAGAAAATAGACAGTGGCCCGGTTTTCGCGAAGTGGACAAGTGCGTGGAATATAAACTGATACACTCTTCGCGTGAAACAGACAATAGACTGGTGGCCCGTGGAAAAGAATTCGCGAAGTGAATTTTTAACAAACTGATAAACTTTTTCGTGTGAAACAGACTGATACCTCGTCAAAGACAAAATGTGTTCAAGAAAAGTGCGCCTTGCGGATTTGAAGGTAGCGGAATTGAGACAGGAATTGGAGGAAAGGGAACTGGAAACAACAGGTAAAAGCAAGTACTGACCAGGAAAGACTTGCAGAAGGACTCACACAACAAGGTGAGGACCCCGAAACATTTTATTCGAAGTTCCGGAGGTGATTTAAGTTTGGTAATGAATAAACTGGAAGAAAATTCAAGAAGCCTGGAAGAAAATGCTAAAAATCTGAAAGAGAAGCTTCAAGAAAATTCTATAAATCTGGAAGAGAAGCTTTCTAGAAATCTGGAAGAGAAGCTTCGAGAAAATTCAAGAAGCCTGGAAGAAAATGCTAGAAATCTGGAAGAGAAGCTTCAAGAAAATTCTAGAAATCTGGAAGAGAAGCTACTAGAAAATTCAAGAAGCCTAGAAAAGCAGAAGCTGGAAGAGAAGTTCTGGAAACAGAAGGCCTAAAAAAGAAGTGGTATGGCTAATTTTCTAGAAGAAAGAATGGGAACCGTTGAGCAGAGATAGAAAATTAGGGAGCAAATGAACACGGAGGTAGATAAAATGAAGGAAACGATCAGTAAGCTGGAAAAACGAATTAATAGTGCGCCCTCCACAGAGATGGTTAACGAAAATGCAATGCTGGACTTGAGTTTGAACTTGATAAAGTTCAAGAGGGTATAAAAGATGTCAAGGTCATTTCTGAAATGGGGAAGCTTCCATGAAGCCACCCTCAATTCGACGGAAAACTCCATGGGAAAATTACGCCGACAGTTTGAAGCAGCGCCAAAGCAAATGGATGGAAAATGCAGGAAAGAGCTGTAGCACTAACACTTGCATTACGTGGAGAAGCGACGAATATTCTACAAACTCTTACCGCCCAAGAACAGGAGGACTATGATCAGCTGATTAAACATCTAGAATTACGATATGGCCACGCCCATTTGGAACACGTATACCACCCCAGCTGAAAAATCGCCTAAAAATCGGGCGAATCCTTACAAGAATTCGAAACTGACATTGCACGCTTGGTCGTCTCGCATATACAGCCATACCGAAAATGTAATGGAGCGATTAGCGGTTCAGGCATTCTTGGATGGACTCCGTGACCAAGAAACCAGAGCAAGTTGATATTAGCTCGTCCAACACATCTCGTAGACGCACTGGCACGAGCTTTGAATTTGAGGCAGCAAAACAATGCTGCAAAAGCCAAAGTAAAGTTCAAACGATTGAGGAAGACTCACAGGAGCCTGCTAACTTGGAAGCTGCCATAAGAAAAGTGATGAAGGAAGTGTTGCCTGAGGAAAGACTATAAGATGCCGGAATTAGTCGCAAAATTGGACATGTGCGTAGCAAATGTCCAACATTCATCGACTCGATGCAGGAAAATCCAAGAAAGGTCGATGAGAAGGCAACGTCGGCATGTCCGGCAAGCCCCGGTTAACAACGCATATGTCGCTATGCTTCAACGACAGAACAAGGGTGTCTTCGTAGACGGTCTCATCAATAACGAGCCTTGCACCATGCTGCTAGATACAGGTGCGACTAGGACAATTCTCGGCCTTCCTTTGCCAGAACACCGGAACGGATTGAACTGACAACTTGAAGCTACGCACAGCAACAGGGGAGCCAGCTACTGCATATGGCGAGCTACCGATTGAAATAATTTTGGGCAACACTAAAGTGAAACATCAGGCACTTGTAGCGGACATCGAAGACGATGCACCATCGGAATGGACATCATGAATTCCAGAGGGTTTGAATGGATTTCAAAGACGGCGTCCTACGTGTCAACGGAGAAGAGCTGGTACTTCATGGGAGAAGTGAAGAGTTGATCCGTGTGCTGTTGGCTGAAGATGTAAGCGTACCTGAGAGGGCTGAAACAATTCTGGAGGCTCGCCTGGACGGGAGAGCGAGCAGTGGAGACGTGGTGATGTTCGAGCCCAAACTTCATGATGAGAAAATTGGACGAGGGATTGCACTAGGGAAGAACTTGTTGCGTGCTGACAAATTTGTGCCGGTAAGGGTCATGAATGTCACTTATTTCCCAGTGACCTTGAAGAAGGAACAATTTTGGGGCACTGCTCGTCAGTTTCATCCAGATCCGGGGCGTACGAGGTACGATTAGCCAACCCAACAACTTGCCCACAGAACTAGAGAAATTAGTTGCCATCTCTTCCAAAGACATAAAACCAGCTCAACAGCCCAAACTAAGAGATTTAGTCAAAAGTCAAGACATCTTCGATACCGGACAAGGAAAAGGGGTCGAACTAATGTGGTCCAGCACAAGATTGATACTGGGGTGCCCGACCGATCCGGCAATCAGCAAGAAGACTTCCTCTTGCCAAGAAGGCAGAGGCTGACAAAATAGCAGCGAGATGGGAAAAGAAGGAGTTATCGAACCGTCTGACAGTCCCTGGTCCTCTCCAGTCGTACTGGTGAAGAAAAAGGATGGATCGACACGCTTTGTGTAGACTATCGCCAACTTAATAATGTCACGAAGGAGAACAGTTACCCTCCCGAGAATAGATGACACCCTAGGACACGTTGGCTGGTTCCACGATTTTCTCGACCCTTGATCTGAAGAGTGGATACTGGCAAGTAGAACTCGCTCAGGAAGATCGAGAAAGACTGCTTTTACCATCGGCTCAGGATTGTGGCAGTTCACCGTTATGCCATTCGGGCTCTGTAATGCCCCGCCACATTCGAAAGATTGATGGAAACAGTACTGAAGGGACTCTCATGGAACACGTGTCTAGTGTATCTCGACGACATAATTGTGGTCGGCAGATCGTTTGAGGACCACGTGAAAACTTGGAGGAAGTATTCTTGCGACTGAGGAACTCCGGATTGAAGCTGAGCCCTAAGAAATGCCATCTGTTCCAAAAGAAGTACGATACCTCGGCCACGTTGTCTCTGGGGAAGGAGTAGCAGTGGATGACCAGAAGATCAAAGCTGTTAAGGATTGGCCCATCCCAAAAGACATTCACCAACTTCGAAGTTTCCTTGGTTTATGACATACTATCGCCGATATGTGCTGGGATTCGCCAACATCGCTAAACCACTGACCAAGCTCACGGAAGGCCAAACAAAGTTTCAGTGGTCCGAAGAATGTCAAGACTCATTCAGGAAGCTGAAAGGAGCTTTGATCAACGCACCTATACTGAGCTATCCCTACCCAAAGGGAAATTCATTTTGGATACGGACGCCAGCAACGTGGACTTGGAGCTGTCCTATCTCAGATCCAGGAGGGACAGGAGAAGGTCATTTGTTATTTCAGCAAGACGCTTAGCAAACCAGAGCGCAATTACTGTGTCACCAGGCAGAGCTGTTAGCTGTTGTAAAGGGAGTGGAACACTTCTACAAGTACGTGTATGGAAGAAGATTCCTGTTGAGAACTGACCATGCAGCTCTCAAATGGCTCTTACAGTTCAAAAATCCTGAGGGTCAAAGAGCACGTTGGATCGAGAGACTCCAAGAATTCGATTTCGAGATCGAACATCGAGCCGGAACTAGCCATAAGAATGCAGATGCCTTGTCGCGAAGACCATGTCCAGATGATTGCTCACATTGCCGACGAGCAGAAGAGAAAGAAGCAACACTTTGTAGAACCGCGGCAATGGATGACAACTGGAATGACAGCAAGATCCAGAAAGACCAAGAGAGACCCGACCTGGCTTAGTCGTCAGCTGGAAGAAGGGCAATCGAAGACCATCATGGCAGGAAGTCGCAGGTTACTCGCCGGCTGTTAAGTCCTATTGGGACATAATGGAACTCTCTTATTCTGGACAATGGGATCCTGAAACTGTGTTGGAGGCCGATATTGGTGGGGAAGACAGACGCCAAATAATTGTTCCCAGGAACAGAAGAGAGGAAGTGCTGCGGAAATCCATGATGGAGTCGCCGGAGGACATCTGGGAGTGACGAAGACCCTGCAGAAAGTGAGGCAACGGTTTTACTGGGCCAATTGTCAAGCTGACGTCCAGGACTGGTGCAGGAAGTGCGCTGTATGCGCTGCTAGCAATGGACCTCGAATACGACCCAAGGCCCCGATGCGTCAGTACAACGTAGGCAGCCCGTTCGAGAGAATCGCCATTGACATCGCCGGCCCGTTTCCGTATCCGACCACGGGAATAAATACACCCTTTGTGGCAATGGACTACTTCAGTAAGTGGGCGGAAGCCTATGCCCCTGCCCAACCAGGAAGCCATCACCGTCGCCGACGTCTTGGTGAAAGAGTGGATATGCCGATTCGGTATTCCAATGGAGCTGCACTCGGATCAAGGCAGAAATTTCGAATCCAACCTTTTCCAAGAAATATGTCTACTGCTGAACATCCGCAAGACAAGAACCACGGCCCTACATCCGCAGTCCGATGGAATGGTGGAACGGATGAACAGGACGATCAACCGCCACTTGTCCAAGGTTGTCTCTGACCATCAAAGAGACTGGGACCAGTATCTTCATTTGTTCCTGATGGCCTATCGATCCGCAGTACACGAGTCAACCGGTCAAACTCCTGCTAGTATTATAATGGGCCGAGAACTGCGACTGCCTTGTGACCTGAAGTTTGGGATACCGCCAGGACAAGACACTGCGGGAGGACTACGTCAGCAAACTTCGGCAGAGAATGGACGACATCCACGAACGTGTCCGGTTGAACATCCAGAGTGCCAGCGATAAAATGAAGAAGACCTATGACATCAAGACCGACGCCGGAGGATTTAAGGTTGATGACCTGGTTTGGCGTACAACCCCAAACGTCGTCGTGGACTATCACCAAAGTTGCGGAACTCGTGGAAGGCCCGTATAAGATCGTGAAAATGATAAACGACCTTGTGTACCGAATCCATAAGCCACCCCGAGGGAAACCAAGAGTACGTCCATTTAAACAGGTTGGCCCCTTACGCTGGAAACCATGACCAAGTTCGCACCCTCGCCACCGGAGGATGATATGACGTTCGAGAAGTTTATGTCCTTGTATTCAAACGGGCAGAAAGTTCTACATGGGGTTACTAGAGAGGAGTCACGAGACCTTTCGAGGTGCCTGCTGACTACGCACTAGCGCACTGTGTGGCAGAAGATCTTCGAATGTCCAGGGGCATCGCCGTAGTGTTCTCCAAGAAATTTGGTCAACTCCAAACACTGCGGGAGCAGAATCCAGAAGTTGGTGGGGTGCTACAGTTGAAGAAAGGCCAGAGAAACATCTACTACCTAGTCACCAAGAGGCATTCCCAAGATAAACCGTCTTATGAAGATGTCTGGAAGAGTCTCACCAAACTAAGAGATACTATGGTGGACCAGAATCTGGTGGATCTAGCAATTCCAAAATTATCCTGTGGTATTGATGGGTTGGACTGGAGAGTCATAAGAAGTATGCTGGAGGCGATATTCAGATCCAGCGGCGTCAAGATTTTGGTTTGCTGTAACCCTCTTCCACGACCGATCATGAAGACCGTGGAGTGTTACTTCCATCGAACTTCACGGTGCAGATATGGGGAGTCATGCAGATATCGTCACACTCCAAGGATGAAATTTCGGGACGAAATGTCTTTAAGAAGGGGGCAATGTAACGAACCTAGGCCGGACCTGTCGCCTCCCGCGTCGCCATCGACAGCGATGAGATCATCCCCGGAGATATTCGAGAACCATCCAGTCCCTCTTCCGCGTAATGCAACGGTCAATATTGGAAACAATTGGAACACGCCGGTCGCCAACGGAAAGAATTCGAAACATCGAGAATGCTGTATCGGAGATAAATAGGCAACCCTCAAGTCTCAGAGACAGTCTGAACGAGCCCATACGATCGAGCTATTCAGTAGCGTAGTAATATAAATTAAGTTGTAGATTAAGTGTGAAATAAATTAAATAAACCAAGTTAAGTTTATTTACGTTACATTATGTTAGAGTTCTCTGTCTGAACTCGTCCTGGTTACTAGACTCCGTAGGCCAGACCTCAAGTCCTCTATATATTGGAGGGGTTTGTGGTTTTTCGTCCCCTATCGTTGAAAACCTTAGCCTTGTAAGGCCTCCACAGTAGCACAGTATTTGTGCTGAGGTTTCCTTCACCTCCTGGCCGAACCTCTATGTGTAAGATGTCTAAAAACCCTGGTGCTTGCACTTATACCTGTAGAAGTTTGGGATCGACTCAGCGACACTTGGCCTACTTGATAATAGGCGTGTCAGATGGCGCCAATTTCGATTTAGTTTCAATTCAGTACCGGTATATTTATTTCCTCAAATTTCTTTTTGAGGCGGACTGTGCGCGGGTTCTAATTCTAGCTTTGCTATTGGTTGAGAAGAGACATCTGTCAAACTTCACCAATAGCAAAGCTAGAATTAGAAGCCCCCGAACATTGCACAAAGAAAGCACTGTCGTCTTGTTTTTCGTATTTTGTATGATATGAATATGAGGTTAACTGCATTTTGACAGACGGAGAATTGGAAATGAAACTGTCATTAAATTGCAGAAAATATAAAATTGAATGCAAACAATATAATGAACTATGGAAATATCATTATTAGTCAATTCGTCAAGATTTGTACTTGCTTTTGGTACTGAATACAGGCGAAAATTCGAATCTGCGGCTTTATACTGTTCACACAAAATACAAATGTGGCCCATTCTTCAAAAAGTATCCTTACACACTACACTACCTGAAAATGAACAATTCCTCACGCACTAATGAACTGATGATGAACGAGTGATTTTCTTAAAGAACAAACTCAGGAATAAGCTAAGCAAGATTTCATATCAAAGAGATGGAAAACGCATAGATACCGACAAAACACTGAAAATAATTTCATAAAAAATTCTACAGATGTCAGAAATTGAGTTCTGACACTAAGCGAGAATATAAACAAACATTTCTGGACGGTGCCATCTACCACAGATAGAGAAGTTCTGTTGAAGTAACAGGTGGTGTCCCCTCAAAAATCTGAACAATATCGAATCAGTTCATTCACCAGGGTTTTAAGACATCTTATCTATGTGGTTGTATCTGCCAGCCCGATGTTATTCATGTGTTCGTTAAGTCTACAGTGCCTTGACAGGAGTCCAACTATGATACTGGTTGATCCCCTATTCTGGCTCAGCAAGTACTCTGTGAATTTTGGCTATGGTTCCTTGATGAACTCCTTGGACTGTCCCATGCTTTGGATCTTGTTCCATCATTCTTCAGATTGCTTTTTCAACCAATTATTGGTTGGTGTTGTTCGCAACGCTTTTGCTGTGCCACAAAAAAATTCTGGGCCAATTGGGACAGGTCGTGTTCCTTCTGGGGCTGATGAGATAACCCTCTCTATTGCCCTCGTAGCTTCTGTGGCCTGGCCCCAAGCCAGAGATAGTCTGTTTAGACTGCCTACCTTTTGTAGGGTTTCCAAGCAGTCCCAGACAAGTTTGAAGTTAACTCACATGGAGCTGATTGCTTCAATAGCTGCTTGGCTGTCAGAGTATATGGCAATGATTTTTTTCCTTGAACTTTGCCCTAGTAACTCCTCTGCGCAGTGGTGAATTGCTGCAACTTCTGCCTGGAATATCGTCACATGTTTGCCTCAGCTCATTGGGTCTCCTTTCTTTGGCTTGGGTAAATATATTCCTGTTCCAACACCATCTTTGGTTTTTGAGCCGTCTGTGCATTGTGCATGAATTGAAAGTTCTCATTTCCATGCCTCTCTGTCTGCTATGACTCTTTTGAAGTTTATTCTCGAAGCTATACATGAAAAGTATCTCGTCCTATGACATTTCCATTATGAGGTCGATTTCCAACTCTTTGCATAGCATACATAGCCATACACTTTGCCGTGCAGTCCACTTATGGGCGCATGCCTTCTGGTCAGTCTACTGGCGACTGACCTGGCTTCGCCTTGTATGTAAACATGAAGTGATGGTAGGTTCAGCAAGACTTCTGAGGCGGCTGTTGGGGTGGTCCTTATAGCTCCCGTGGCAACCAGGCAGGCTTGCCTTTCGATGCCGCTTAGCCTTCGGATGGCATCAGCCTGCTGAGTCTTTGGCCACCATGTCATCGAACCGTATGCTATCATGAGCTCTATAACCAAATTATCATTGTAGCCTCCAGTTCTTTCCACGTATTCTTCTGCTCAGGTTAAGGTCTACCGTGCTTTTTTGAATTTTTTTTTGGTGATTTCATTAAATTGCTTTTTTTTTGTTATCTACACAGTTCAGCTCAGGGTAATATTGCAACCCTTGTGGTTTGGCGTTAAGGTCAAACCTATATGATTCACTTCGACTGCCAAGTTGGGTAATGTTAAATTATTTTTTTCTTCTCTGAAACAAACATTTGTGTTCTCGCGGAAAAATAATCCTTTGAGCATTTACAGGTGTTTTTTCAAAAAAAATCTTTCAGAGGTAGGCTACAGATTTGCCGCCCTTATAATTGTTGAGTTATGTTCTCAGTTATTTGAGTTCAGGAAGAAACGCCGAATGCAAACAACTGATGCGAAAGTTGACATCACTTAAATATCTAATCTAATTTGTTATTTGAATTTCCCCAAATTTTAAATAAAAAATTAAACCCCATCAAAATATTGAATAATTGAAGATACCACAATGAAATCAGCTTCAAAAAATTTCATCATTTCATAATTCACATAATTTAATTTATCCCAAACGATGAATTTCAGTTTTCCATTGTCTTGAGTTCAGGAAAAACGCCGAATTCAAGCTACTGATGTAAAAAAAAATTACATAACAACAGTTCTGTTTTCCGCTGCTTCTGAAAATTCTATTTTTTACGAATTAAAACTGTCCCGAAGAATACGTGCAGAGCGAGAGTTTACGAGTTTCACAATCTATAGTCCTACTCCGTAAGTTTTCGGAATAAATTCATTTTTCTGATTCAAGAAGGTGATTTCGTAATAACGCGTTTTATTGTTCCACTGAGGAGATGATAGTTATCTCATCCTATGAAAAACACTATGATGCTTTGTTGTCTGTATCCACGCCCCGTTTTCAACGTTGTTTGAGCACAGGGAAATGCCAAATGAAAACAACTGTAAAAAACCCAAATTATATAAATCTTGTTGAAAGAATTATTTGATCGTATCCAAAGGGCCTAACTCGAGGACCAGAGAAAATGTATCACAGCTGGGATTATTGCGAACGTGAAATTCAGGTGATAGCCGAGTGAAACGTGGTTTTCAATTGTTTTGGGAATTGATGAGGGGAAGGCTAAACTAATTGCCCGCAATCTTGAAAAGTATTTATCTGAGTCGGTCAATCAACCTTGTTTAAAGAGAAAGCGTTTTTTTATCAATGAGTTGAAGTAATACCGAGTTACAAAACAATCTATATAGTTATGGAATAATTGGAGTGAAAATTCCACCTTATGAACTGTATACGAAGGGTTGAATATTATATCCGTATTTGAAGGTCGCCAGACCGATTTCTATATTTGAGCAAAATAAAAATTATTTGAAAACTGTTGTGAAAAACCATAACTACAAACTGAATATACCAGCTAATTTAATGATTATTATATGCTGTGTTTACTGTAAAAAACATCTCCCATTTCATGCATTATTTCAGTAGCGCAGTGAAGTTATAGATAAAGTTTCAGGAGTTAGTAAAATCATTTCTGACTGTCTGTCTCTCTGTGAGACATGAAAGCAATCGGTATCCAGGATCCAAAAATTGTACTTAAAGCCTTGAGTCTTTTGTGTAAAAATCCAAATAGTGTTGACATACCAGACCCCTGGACGTACCATATCTCCATCGGTTGCCACTTCAGTGCGTGGAGAAAACCACTATAGAATCTGGCGCCCTAGATTTGGAATAGAGGAAGGAACATATTTTCTGCATAATATTCTGGCGTCATAAATGACGTGAATTTCTAGGAACTCATTAAAACAGGCCTCAGAAAAACACGTCACAGAATGAAGTAGTGAATTTCCATTCTGGTTGGATTCTGGAATCATCAATCACTGTGCATAACTAAAATGAGGAATCGCTTCAGGCGTATTCGTACTGAAAATAATAATATAATATGAATGATTTTTTTATAGAATGGCAAATTTTTCAAGATACAAAGACAATAATGTTAAAATTAATTATCCTGCAAATCGCATACTGTTTTCTGATTGGTTGCTCCAGGATCTTTCATTCTCCAGCCAATCAGAAAACACCAGTACAATCTAACAAACTTTTGTTCGTAAATAGCTTTGTGAACCGTATATTCGAAAGTCTTGCTCGACAAATGTTCTGTGTTCAGTTCACGAGTTATCGAATCACTACATACAATGGTTGCAATATAGAAATATTCATTTGCGAATGTTTCCCTTTTCAATGATGTTTGTGTCGGTTGTTTCTTACAAGTGACTGTGATAATTATGATGTGCAGAGTATGAAGTCAACTTGTTCCAATTTTATCACTAGTTTGGATATAACAAGGTCAGTTTTTTTCTTCACTTTGAAATTGAATATGTATCCCAGGCAGCCTGCAATGGGTACATTTACCATACAATCAGTTCAACATTCTACATTTTCACAATGTCAAGTAGATTATTTATTGAATTCGAAAATTGTCAAAGTGAAAGCAGGTGAAAATAGATATTCCAGCTAAAGGTGATAGGTGACGTCTTTAATTCACTATATGTTCACTGGAAGAGAGTATAGTATGAGGAATTTGATCCTAGTGGAATATTTGAGATTTTTAGAGCCGAGTTTAATTGTATGGTTTTGAAAATTTGTAAATTTGGTTGCAGTAATAAACATAAACGGAGATTCCGCACATTTTGAACTTATACACATCTAGCCAATGTTAATTCATTTTCAAACCGTTTTTTATATGAATTATGATTGTATCTGAGTCGTAACTATTGTGAATTGATGTGATATCATCCAAGTGAGGATTGTATGAAATAGTTTTTGAATATTTCAGCTGTGTTGTGCAACCCCGAATGAGTTTTCTAACAAAACACTGTATTTCCCCATACACCGACGGCCCGGAGTTTGGAGATTTCAGCGAAGGTTGGGGAAACTCTAGAGAGTCCGACAAATTTGCCAGAATGGATTCGGTATGGAAATACCAGCCACCCCAAATAACTGGCACATTTAGTTATTTTGGTAAGCAATATGTGGTATAGCTGATGACACCTCGTGATACCTCATTATATATTTTATCGTTATCCATTTACGATAATCTCAATCAGTGTATGAAATAATATTAATTCAACAACAAAATATTCTCCAAACAAGTGTTCTGCAAATGAGAATGATTTGCAACAATTCTTTCTGTCATGGTCTCGAAAAATTCAGGTTTCTGTTCCGGATCATTTTCATGCAATTGGTGTAAAATGTTAATTTTGTAAGCATGGAATTTAGTTCTTTATGAAATCCTCTTCACTGATATTTTAGAAACATAACATGTTTTAGCTGCTTGATTATTTTTATTTTATTTAATTTTATTTATTTTGTTATCAACAGAATAAATCCAATTACAGATTACAGATAATCACTGTTACATCGAAATTCTTGGAGATAGCCATATTATATGATTAATATTGTAAGACTACTTAAAAATAAAAACAAAAGCTTCAAGTGACTAGGATACATTTTGAATAATATTAAATCGAAAGAAAAGAAAATGAGAGAAGTAAGCAATGTCTCCAATCATCATGTTTGTATGAGATATTAACATAGCAGTTGAATAAACAGAAGAAATGTACTTGTTACATAAACCCATCATAATTGTTCATGTAGCGAGAAAAGAAAAGATAAAAAGAGAAAAAACAAGAACATAAAATGTTATTCATACAATTAAAAGTTAAGAGAATTCAGATAATTCAGTATGTAATATTGGTGATAATGATAAACATAAATATAAGTACTCAACATGGAAATAAAACTGATACCTTTCGCTTAAAACAAGAGGTTTCAAAAAAGATATATACATTGTGTAGGTATTCGTTTGCTGTGAGACATAATCTATACAGGGTAGTTCGTAGGCCAAGATTGGAACGTGGAGTTGATAACCGGAATGATTCATTCATATTTCTCCTATTAAATTGAGGGACATAAAAATAAATCATACTTAGTAATTGCGTGCAATTGATTTGATTGTTGACCAGTTTATATAGAAATAGTATACTTGCAATTGTCCTTCTACTTTCAAGTTTTTTGAATTTGAATTCAGTGTCATATGGGATATCAAAATAATAGATACCGTATTTTTTGAAATATAGATATCGGAGAATTTTTTTTCGTACTTTTTCGCGACTGTTTTTATGTTCTGAATACAAGGGATACCATATGATTGAAGCATATTCCAGAATACTTCTAACATTAGTTAGTTGATTGTTGCGAGTTATCAAACATTTCAGCTAGTACTTGAATTTCAATATCTCCCGTAATTATTTTCGGACTTCTAGATTTTGGAACAGCTTTCAGCTTTTCCTGTTCGGTTAAATGTTACCACCGATTTCTGCAGATACTTTCGACCACAGAACGAACCATATTAATAAACGAAATTCATTTAAAAAAAAATCATTAAACAACCCACTAAATATTAATAAAAATTTAATATTTGTCGAAAACAGATGAGAGGTTTTTTCTCGTTGCCATGGATACAACTAACGCGCCTAGCGTGAACAGCCCACCTCATCAACGTATATAATCAGTTGCACTGAAGTATAAGGTATGCCTAATGAAACCTGCTTGGAATTTTACGTAGAATCCGGAAATTCAATTATATCATTATAGTAAGGGAGGCGGCAATAGTCGGCTGTCATCATTTCTACAAAGCTGATTCTTCCTTTCTTTTGTTGTGTTGATATCAGTGAACAAAACGATAGTCTACCGCGTCGAGAGCGTTGCTATCGAAGGTCTTCCACCCACATACGGTGTTGAAAATACAAACTTGTTTAACTCATTTCTACAAGGCTGATTTTTTTTCTCCGTTAGTTCATTCAATAGAATGACCAGAAAATTTAGTCTACTGGAAATATAATGTTGTGAAGGTCTTGGTGAACTCAACGGAATGCACGGTCTCCCAACCGCAGCCACTGCACCGATCCGTTACAGGACGCTCTGAATTATTGCATTCACCGGCATCAATTGAAAATCTACAAAGCATTTTTTTTCCACTAGCGGTTCATTCAACTTATTGTTGAATAAGCTTCATCTACTTTCAGAACGAGGTGGCCAATGCCGGCGTCTCACGGCGCGAGATTCGACGAACATGGCTTGGAGGATTGTGCTTGGAGCACAGGAGTGAAGTTTAGGCATTTTCGAACCTGATCGGTCTCACAAGGTGTATAATTTGTTGTCTACCAGTGGCTGGAGGTTGGTACACGAGCCTAGCAAAAGGTGCATTGTTAGTGCAATAGTGATAATGATGAAGTCTTCTAGAGTAAAACACTCCGGAAGCAAAATACCTCTCCATTCGGATTTCCGTGCGAGAGGTACTCGAGGGGACTCAGCATTAAAGATTAATTTTTGCAACATCCGCGGACTCAACAAGAACATCAATGACGTCCACCATCACCTACAGACGAAAAAACCGGATATTCTGGCTCTAACAGAAACACAAGTAAACTCGTCCACCAACAAGGTCCATATGCTTTGTCCTGGTTACGAACTCCATTCTCGATTCAGGTTCAAAGGTGGAGTCTGCCTTCACGCTAAGGCTAACCTTTCATGCCAGCGTGAAGAGAGTTTGGAACCGAAAGACTTTGATGTGATGTGGTTCAAGCTATCTGATACCAAACTGACTAAGCTCCTCTGTTGCCTCTATCTTTCACCAAGTGAACCTTCATATAACGACCTCTTTGAGTTTTTATCACTCAAACTGGACTACATTCAGGAGAACCATCCAACAACTGAAACCATAATCATGGGAGACTTTAATGTACATAACGCTGCCTGGCTCAAATTCTCTAACAAAACAGATGATGCGGGTCGTCAAGCCGAGGCCTTCGCCATCACTCATGGTCTAGAACAACTGGTCGAGCTACCAACCCGCATCCCTGATATCAACAACCAGTCTGCCAATACACTAGATCTTTTCCTCACCACCAATCCTGACCCGTATAGAATAGAAGTTTGTGCCCCACTTGGAAACTCTGATCACACCCTCATCTCCACAACATGCTCTTTCCATTTACCATCGAGCTGCACAATACCACCCCGTCTCATGTGGCATTACAATTCGGCCGACTGGGAAGGTCTTCATATGTTTTTCTCAGCGTTTCCATGGAAGAGAGTTTGTTTCTCTTCAGTAGATCCAACACGATGTGCTGAGACAATTTCTGAAATCATCATGTTGGGGATGCAAACCTACATACCGAATACCGAAAGAAGAACATCATCCGTATAAGACCTGGTTTAACAGAAACTGCTCTAGAGCTGTGGCTTCCAAACAGGCAGCATACCATCGATGGCTAAAAAATCCGGGCCCTGAGACCAGAGCAGCATATGTCGAGGCAAGAGGCATTTGCAAAGAAACAATAGAATGCTCAAAAGATGCCCACAATGCCAAAATAAGACCAAAACTTGCTGAATGTCCTAACGGATCCCGTTCATTTTGGTCTTTCGCCAAAGCTGTGGAAAGAAACTTCACTTCCAGCTCATTTCCTCCTCTAACCAAAGAAGATGGAACACTAGCAACGACTGCCCAGGAAAAAGCCAATATCTTTGCAAACCTATTTGCTGGAAATTCCACTCTGGATTCATCGGGAAAACAACCCCCGAACATTACACCTATTGACAGTCACATGCCTGAGATCACCTTTCGCCAACGTACTATTAGAAAGATTTTGCTGGGTCTCAACACCAACAAAGCCTGTGGATCTGACGGAATCCCGCCGATTGTTCTCAAGAAATGTGCCCCCGAACTAACACCTGTTCTTTGCAAGTTGTTCAACCACTCTTACAATTTGGGGGTATTTCCGTCCAATTGAAAAATTGCAAGAGTACAGCCAGTCCCTAAAAAAGGCAAAAAGGCCCTACCTAGCAACTACAGACCTATCGCACTGCTATCTATTATTTCAAAGGTCATGGAAAAAGCCATCAACATCGAGCTCATGAAATATCTGGAAGACTCAGGAATTGTCAACGATAGGCAATATGGCTTCCGCCATCAGAGATCAACTGGTGACCTGCTCGCTTACGTCTCACATATATGGCAGCTATCTATTGAAAAGTATGGAGAAACTTCAGGTGTGGCATTAGATATCTCCAAGGCGTTCGATCGAGTTTGGCCCCAGGGACTCCTCGCCAAGCTTTCGTCTTATGGCTTGCCCCCTCAGCTGTGTTGTCTGCTTGCTAGTTTTCTCTCAAACCGGTCTCCCCATGTAGTGGTCGATGGAGTTTCATCTGACACTCTACTCATAAATTCCGGTATTCCGCAAGGATCTATTCTCGCACCAACACTATTTCTACTTCACATCAACGACCTGTTGAAAGCAACTCCATGTCCAGTACACAGCTTTGCCGATGATAGTACCCTCCATACCGCTTTCTCTTCCAGGGCCCCTATATCAGTCCGTGAAACCAGAAATGAACGAGGAAGAAATGTGAATAATATAAATATGGACTTAGCAACAATTCTCGAGTGGGGATCTAATAACTTGGTAGATTTCAATGCAAACAAAACACAAGCATGTCTTTTCTCTAGAAAAGTCGATCTCACTGTGCCTAACATAACTTTGTCAGGAGTAACCATACCACTGAAGTCATCCATATCGATGCTTGGTATTACTATCAGCAATAACCTTTCCTGGGAAAATCACGTGAGGTCCATTGCCAAAAGTGCATCCCAAAAACTTGGTTTTTTGTTTCGTGCCAAGAGCTATTTCACCCCCACCCAGCTGCTTATGATCTATAAGGCACAGATCCGACCTGTCCTGGAATACTGTTCCCATATTTGGAGCGCGGCACCTAAACATATCCTGAGGCTATTGGATTCTGTCCAAAAAAGGGCAATTCGTCTCGTCGGTGATGCCTCGCTTACAAACTCGCTCACTTGTCTGGAACACCGTAGAAAAGTTGGTGATTTGTCTCTATTTTATAGATATTTTCATGGGCGATGCTCTTTTGAAATATCAACAATCGTTCCTGCTTTGGCAGTCTCTTCGAGACTAACCCGTCAAGTTCAGTCATCACACCCCTCCGTGGTCACTTTGGAGACCTGCAGAACATCACTTTCCAAAGACTCGTTCATTCAACGAACAGCGAGGCTTTGGAACTCATTGCCTAGGGAGGTGTTCCCCGAGGCATACAACCCCCAGAAATTTAAGAAGAACACCAACTCCTACCTTCTTTCCCTTGGTTTCCACGATGTTCTCTGTACATTACAGGATATCCCTTTTCGTGGGAACCAGAACATAAAAAAAAAAAGTTATTCAGTTCAGAACGGATAGCGAGGATAGCATGTGCAGCATCGTATTATTAATTTTTTGTGGTCCCAAATGACATCATCCTCCACATATGAAGCTGATAATCCAATTACTGCTTCTAAATTCCACTCCATGTTGATACACAATACTTGGTCACCAACAAACTCTCTCTCTCCGAAGTCACCGGTCTTCCGTCGCAGCCAATACTGTTGACAGGCACCCTCGCGCCGTGAGGCCGCTAGTCAAGCCTCGCGCTTTTGATATTGGAGAATTCACCGACATTTCATGGGAACGGTCGAGCTACCTCGATTTTACGCTTGACAAGTCTCGATCCCACGCGAGTTGACCATTCTCACGACGCGAGTCTTGACGAGCTCGGCTTGGGGATTGTCAAGACGCCGGCTCAAGGCTTTCGTAGACGTACCTGAAGTTGAAGCGCGGACTCATGATTGAAGCATTGCTACCTTGTTATTGAGTATACAATCGAGGGGCATATTTTCGATATTAATTGCATATAATACTTTATATATTATTATCTTAGTTATTTAGTTATTATTTTTATATATAAGATATAATATATATATATATATATATATATATATATATATATATATATATATATATATATATATAGTGAAAGATAGTCGTTGCTGACTAGTTAGGTGTAACAAATTGATTATTGGGGTATGCAGCAAAAGAAAAAGTGTACTCTTTAAAGTTTGTCCAAGCTTTCGGAATGTTTTATTTCCATCTTCAGGGATACTACAATGAAGAATTGAACAAATTAGTGTGTCATTCGACCTTAAGGTACTAATAACTTACATCTTTGGTGAGATTAGTTTCTATGTTGTTTATGAATGTTCTTCATGTAAAGTACGGTGAAATATAAGTTAAGAATTTGAAGTTGGCAACACATGTTTTAAATCGTCAACTAAATATACACATCAAAATTCATTGAAACGTTACTAATTAAAATATTAAAAATATAAATTCTGAAACATGTGTGTCTTGAAAAACTACAATAGGTTATAAATTGTGGAAAAATTATTTATTCACTTGTCATTGACAGTCACTGGTACCAACTGAGGGTAGAACCAACTGATATGAAATGGTTTGCCATTATTGGCCGAAGTATTTTAGTATTTTTCTTGTTAGTACCAACTGGAGGTTGGGCCAACTTGAAGATATATTGATAACTAGTAATAAGCTCAGATTAATTTGAGGAAAATTCTGTATTTTCCATTGCTAATAAGAAGGAATAAATTTCACTCAGGTGATTGACATCCGTTTTTTCGTTCATATGATTTTTTTCTTGTGATATGAAAGTCATTTCCAGGAAAGTTCTCTCAGCAGTGTGTCGTTCATCAGTTAATATTTCAACTTCATCATAGTTCATATGAGGGTCGAATTTGTTCACGTGATCTGCTAGAGCACATCTTTCTGGATGGTACCTGCAATCACTTCCATGGGATATTAATCTCTGTTTTAATAATCTTGCAGTTTGACCAATATATACTTTGTCACAACCCTATACTATATATAACATTCCTGCTGTCTAACATTGGAACTTTGTCTTTCACCTTGGAGTAAATAGACTTGATTGTAAGGACTGTTTTGCTTGCTATTTTGATATTATCTATGGTTTTGAAAAGTCTAGCAAGTTTGCGTGAAATATCTCTTAGGTACGGTAATGAGGTAAAAATACTGGGGACAATACTGATAGTAGTCACTGTGTTATTATTCGATATATTAAGATTTATATGACTATGTTGTGGCTCAGTAATGTGTTGAACAATATACTTTTTATTAAACTTGGAGGATAAGAATTGTCTAAAAAGAGATTCAAGAGGATTTTAAGATTTTTATTGTGGAAACTTCTATCTGAAATTCTCAGCACCCTGTTCTTCATCTGCTTTACCAGATTTACTTTTACCGTATGTTTGTGATGGGACAGATAATTCAAATGTCTTCCAGAACTGCAATCTTTCCGATACCAATAATAATAATAATAATAATAAGTTTATTTACCAAGTGTTATCAGTACAGAGTTAACACTAGAATTGTTGAAATGTAAATAAACGTGGAATTCCCACTAAAACTGAAGTTGCGCGTGGGATTTGCACGATATAATTTACAATATTCCTTATGCATATGTTATTCACAATGTAAAATAGCTTGAATTGGTCTCACTCAGTTAATATTAATATTGATTCCTAACATTATGATATCTAACCTATTTTAGTTATTACTACGGGAAAATTAACAATAAACAAAAATAGTAAACAAACAATTTGTGAAGTATTATAATCGACAGACGATATTGATCTATACAAAAACACAATAATAACATGAATATTCAAAAAGCCTGTTAGTCAAAGAGAGAGCGAACCAGACCGCGATTCAAGTTGAGAACGTAGTTTCTGATAATTTTTTTCAACATTTGACGAGAATTTATATTCATTATATTCATTTTTTGTTCAATGGGCAGAAAATTAAAGATTTTTGGAATGAGGTAAGATATATTTCGTTGTCCGATTTTTGTACTACTCAGAGGTGCTTTAACATGATATTCTTTTTTTTTTCCTAGTGAAATGTTCATGGTCGATATTATTTAATGGATATTTGTTTTTGTTTATATGTGTAAGTATGTTATTAAGAAATATTTGTCTTACATCGCATATTCTCGCTTGTGAAAAAAGTAAATTGCTCGAAAAGGTTGGTTCCTTTCCATACATAATTTTCAGAATTCGTTTTTGTACCGTTTCCAACTTTTTCAAGTGAGTAGCAGCAACCCCTCCCCAGCTCAATATGGCATATTGAATACGAGATTCCACTAGAGCGAAATAAATGATCTTTAAGTGGTGAGTGTCAAGTAATTTACTCGAATATTTGAATTTGAACAGCATACTCCTTAAGGTTTTTGTAACATTCTCAGTGTGAATGTCCCATCTCATGTGACTATCCATTGTTACACCTAAGTATTTAATGGTATCTGTTCTGGAAATATCAATAACCGATTCGTTGTTATATATATCGAGGGTGTTGAAATTCGGTAGATGATTTCTGTAAGCTGTAAAAGTCATAAATTTAGTTTTCTCAAAATTTATTGTTAATAATTGATGATTAAACCAGTCAATTATCTGTGACATATCGGACTCTACCTTTCTTTCAGGTCATGCCAATTTTCATCCTCATACATTATCACAGTATCATCTGCGAAGCTGATTATATTTCCGGTAGTATTCAAGGTGAGTAAATTATTGAGGTATATTGAGAATAAAAGTGGCCCAAGGACAGTTCCTTGTGGCACACCAAATTGAACTATCTCTTCTGAACTCAGTTTATTTTCAATTTGTACAAATTGTTTCCTCTGGTATAGATAACTTTCTAGGAGATTATACGTTGTTCCTCGAACTCCAATGTCTTCCAAGGTTTCGAGTAGGTGTGTATGACTCACAGTATCGAAAGCCTTGGAGAGATCTAGAAATATACACAGACAAGGTTTTCCGTTATCTATCGCCCTATAAATTTGGGATGTTAGGCTGATTATGGCATCTTGGGTAGATTTGCCTTCTCTGAACCCAAACTGTTTTTCTGATAGCAAATTGTTTTTTCTTTATATAATCATTCAGTCTGCTCTTGAGAGCTTTTTCAAAAATTTTCGCGATATTTGATATTAGTGAAATGGGTCTATAGTTGTCAATCACACATTTTTTCCCTTTTTTATGAAGTGGTTTGATAACAGCTATTTTAAATATATTGGGACAAACACCAGATTGCATTATTTTGTTAATAAGATATGTCATGGTTTGGCGATTTCTCTTTGAATTTCTTTGAGGGTTTCAGATTTAATTTTATCAATTCCTGGTGCTTTCTTTGGTTTCAATGAATTTATAATCTGACATATCTCTTCCTCATCTATTGATGAAAGAAACATTGAATGTGGCAGAGATTTTCTGGATATTGGCTCAGTAAACGGTTTTTCAATTGATGAGGCCAGTTTTTTTCCCACTTCCGCATAGTGTTTATTGAAGACATTTGCAATTTCCAGGTCATCAGTCAATACATCATTGTCTGTGATAATTTCTTTGATGGTTGTTTTTTTCTTTTTACATTCTATACTATTTATTGTGTTCCAAAGGTGTTTCGAGCTTTTCTTGTTTTTTTCAATCTTTGATTTATAATAGTTTAACTTCGTAATTTCCATCACACGATTTAGACGATTGCGGTAATTCTTAAATTCTTCTCCGTAAGCTTCGGGGTTCTCCCGATATTTTTTATATAGTTGATTTTTTGTATTTATTGATTTCATTAGAGCTTTTGTGACCCAATCTTCCCTTTTTTTATCCCGTTTTTTCCTTTTAATTCTTTTTGTATGTTTTCCTATCAGTTCACCTATAAGTTCAATGAAGAATGAAGTAGCTATATTTATATCTACCATCTCGTAAAGTGCATGCCAATCATATTTGCATAATTCTCTCCTCAAGTTCTCGTAATCAGTGTATTCAATATATGATTCTGTTAAAGTTTGAAGAGGTTCTGATTCAATCGGCATTTTTATGATTTGAGTATAGTGATCTGTGATATGTGAGCGTACAATTATTGGCTTACATTTTTCTTTGAATTCAGGGGTTTTACATTTCAAAAAAATATGATCAATACATGAAGCAGACTTACCCTGTACTCTAGTATCTTTGTTTATCATCGATTCAAAATTGTTTTCATTCATTATGTTCAAATATTCTGATACAATTTCGTCATCCTCAAGTTTGATATTTATGTTCATATCACCGATAAAAATATGATAATCTGATTTTTTTCGTCTTGATTGTTCCAGGTAAAATTTGAGCTGATCCAAGAATGTTATTACGTTCGTTGAGGGGGGTCTATAAAGAGCTGTGATTATTAATTTCTTTTTTTTATTAGTATTGATTTGAATTTCTATTGCTTTGCATTCACCAATGCGAATAATGTTCGACACGTCATTTGTATTTTCCCTTATATACACAACACCATCATTTTTATTGATATTTCCCTCATTGTAAATAGTCTCGTATCCCTTTTTACTGAAGAAATTAATATCTTGAATCAACCATGTTTCTGTTAGAATGATACAGTCGAATACTGTTTCTGTTTCGTTTAAATATAGATCAAATTCATCAATGTTTTTTGCTATACTTCTAATATTTTGGTGTACCAAAGAAATGGTGTTTCTATTGCAAGCGTCAACAGGGTGATCCGATATACTGCACATTTGCTCTAGTTCGATTGTATTGACTGTTTTAAATTCGTAATCCCTAATGTACTGATCCATTGTGATTATATAATATATAAAATGACAAACTATTAGATAATAACCTAGTATAGAGCAATATTTATATATAGATAAGATAAAAATTAGCAAAGACTTATAATTAAGATAATGATAGTATACACTTATAATTTTTTTTTTACTATTGCTTTAATTTTTTTTTCCAATATGTAATGAAGACGAGTTAAAACGAAGTTTCATAATTTTTTCAATTTTTGCTTGGTTTTTCTTGAGTTCGTTTGCTGCGTTTTCTCTCGAAGCCACAAATAACGTTCGTGGCTGTTCTTCTGGACTTTCGGGCCGTTGGAGCAATTTCTGAGTCGGTGTGGCAGGAGTACTATTTGTTTTCGGTAAGACTTCTTCTTCTTCGATTCTCAGTAGTTCCTCACTTGTAAACTCATTGTCATTTACCACCAACTTGTTCCTTCTGATGAAGCAATTCCTTTCTCCTTTCTCCCTTTCTAATGATAGGTGTCTTCTTAAAATTCTGTATTCTTCTTGTTCCTTTTTTGTGAGATCGTTTGCGATGGAAATACCAGAACCTTTTAACTTCTTAACATTTTGTAAGACATTCTTTTCGTTAAGTAGGAAATGAATTCAATTTTAACAGGACATTTCTTACTTTTTTCCTAATTGGTATATGTATTTATATCCTTGTAGGCAATATCAATCCCAAGACGGTTATTTAGTTCTTGAAGAATATATTCTACTGAAATTTCTTCCTCTATATCTATTCCAAAAATGACAATATTGTTTTCTCTACTACCTTTCTCGAAAATTTCAACTTTATTTTTCAGGGAGAAATTTTCTTTTTCCAAGTCGTGAATTCTGGTTTTGAGGTTCTCTATCTATCAGTATTTTGTTCTCATTGGAACGTACGAATCTGGTGTCTAGAAATGGTACGGATTGTTCGACGTTTTCGGTTTCTATAGTAAACTGGATATGTGGGTCATAGTTGTTGAAGGTAAAGAGAATCTCATCTGTACTATCCTTTGGCCTTGCCAAAATAATGTCATCGACATATTTTGTCACAACATGTTTGTTCTAGTATGTTTTTTCTATTTTCAAAATCTTTAAACTAGTTGCCTTTTGAATTTAATTCAATATATATTGACGAATGAATACCCATATAATATTTAATATATCCGGCTATGCATTTCACCTTCTTTTCATCTACCCTTTCACCTTATTTCCTTCACCCCAGCTAACTCAATCGGTACGCCTATGGAATCTCATAAGTCTGTTCAACTGTGGAGCCCTCTGGTCGTTCTTGAAGTCAATTTCAGAAAATGGCAACTGTTATTGCTCAATCATTGAGAATAAAGCAGAAATTCATCAAAATAATAATTTGCTTTATTCAGGAAAAACTTACTTCCACCTATTCTGCAATAAATAACCTAATGAGTGCTTCATAGCGAATATATACAGGAAATGTGGAGATATGTGATACTGAAAGTGTAATTTAACCTAGTTTTATGGGTTATGTGGTCAATATAGTAATTCATGAAAAGTTCTATCAAAAAGGTTCTTCAAAAGTTCCAATTTAATTGCACCGCAGTAACTTTTTATGATTTAAAAAAATACCTGTGACTTCTTGTAACGAGAATATTCAGTGTTTCGGATTTCTTCCGTTCTGGAAACTGCAGCCCCTTTGTCGACTGTGACTTCGCCTCGCCTACTGGTAAATCTCCAATGAAAAAAGGTAAGATCATCTCTCCATCTGGGATCTTTGATCTGCTATTGTTCTTTATATTATTTCCCATGTTGTCTTGTCAAATAACTGTTTTTCTAATACATATGAATTATTTTTTATTTTATTTCAATTCTCTTCATTCGGTTCTTCCAAAATTATTTTTCTGTTCTCCCTCGCTTAGCTTGTTGATGTCTCTCCCTTGACACCAACATCCTTTGTTTTCCTTCTCGAATTTTTTATTTCCACGCACCTTTTTGTTACACATTTCATTATTTTGACAGGTTTTATTCAGAAACATTTCATACAATCTTATATACTATATACAAGACATGTGAAAATCTTGTTTTGGCGTTACTGCTTTTTCTATTTTCAAAATTCCTAATTTTGCATCAAGTTCTTTCCTGGCACATCTTGGTATTTTTTATCTGCTTGTGCTCAGAATTATGTTAGTAAAATTTGGTTTCTATAATTTTTTAAATTATGCCAATTGCTAGTAATATTGAAAACTTCATTTCAAACATAGGTATCGATTATTATTATTATATAAGGTTTCGAAAAACGGTAGAATCCTCGGAAAAACTATGGAATAACATAGCATAGATTACTAAATACGAACATATTTGATTTATGGGTGTTTTTCAATTTTTCATTCTTATTTCAACTCTTTAAACATTTAACGTACTTCTAAACATAACAATATATATATATATAATATATATATATATATATAATATATATATATATATATATATAATATATATATATAATATATATATATATATATATATATATATATTCGATTGGACATTTGCTATCAATATAATTAAAGTTCTGATATTCATAATATCATTACAAATGTCTCATAGCGTCATTATCAATTTATTAATTTTAAATAATTTGAAGAAAATCGGAATAACGTGAATTATAGTCCTTATAAAGTAAGTGCAATAGCAACATTAAGGTGGGTTATGCCTTAAAATCTCCACTCCATCTTACAGCGAGACGTCGGCAGCTGTTCGTCAGTGTGGTTTTCACCAGTATGTGTGGAAGGTCGTATTATATCATAGTAGTATCATAGAGTTTGATAAAAAATGTCTAATGGATATATGCATGGAAGAGAGGAACATCCAGGGAACTGTTCAACAAAATGGAAGGAATTTAATGGACATAGTCCTTAAAGAGAAGTATTAACCGTAGACACTTGTTTCGGGCTCAACAAACAGAAGCCAGCCGCACATTTGTGGTTTCGGTTAGCAGACCCTGCATTCCAGGGCAACAACCAACCTCCGTGGTGACGTTGGTTGTTGTTGTTTTTAAACATGACAGTAAATATGAAATAATTAATATGAAAAATATGCTCCTTGATTGTATACTTAATAACGAAATAGCAATGCTTTAATCATGTGCCCCGCTATAACTTCAGATACATCTACCAAAACCTTAACCACCTTGAACTGAGAGTAGACGATGCTCATTCAAGATTAAGTTGAATGAACTGTTTGTAGAAAAAACAATATCTTTGTGGACTTTCAATTATTGATGCCGGTATATGTAATAATTCACAGCGGAATCACATCGTATCAACAATTATTAAACTGAAAATTAGCTTTGTAGATATAGGAGCAAAATTCATGTTGTCGCCCCCGTTACTATTACAAAAATCAACAACTTTTTTGAGACACCCTGACAACTACTTTTTTGAGACACCCTGTATAATTGAAACTCAAACAATCATATAGAAACCCTACAACCCTTTCCATTTAATTTTTTGTTATATTTTGAAAAAATAAGTAACAGTGGGGTTCTATTATGACTTATTCAGTTTTAATTTTCAAAAAATTTCAGATAATTTGTTGCATTGAAATACTAATACGCTGGACACAAAAATCATCACTCTTTTTTTTTCGCCTAATCATTGCTTGGGTACCCTCTGATAGTTGTGGGTTGGTTGAGTTTTTTTCTCTCAACATACGGTGGGGTTGTTCTTCATTAATTTCCAAATTCACTGCCATATTATCATTTTTCCTCTCTGAACATATGACGGTTGATTTTTCTAAGGCTGATCCTGAAACTAAATTTTTATGGTGCCTCCAGATACCCGCAGACCTCCGCAGCAGTTATTGAATGAACTCGCATATTGATTTTCGCACTCCCGTTGATGACGTGAGGTTATAATGCCCCTCCCACGAGTACATCTCTATTTACAGAGATGTCCATACTGAAAATATTGCAGAACAATTGAAAACCAATATTGAATCAAACAATTTTTCACGGGCGTGCGATGACGGTCAATCATTAATTTGATATATAAATCTAATTAATATATCAAATTTTAAATTTCGTAGCCTAGCCAAAGAGAGTCCATCTTGATTTTCTGTTGCATTCAAATCAACAGTTCTACTCCTAAGGTGCCATGTGGAGTTAGTTACAAAGTCTACACAAAATACACCACCGTTTTAAGAACGTGCATTTGTGAAAATAATCTGAACACAGGATTGCTTCGGGCAATACTGCTGTGTTCACTGAACGAAGGCTCGATTGTAAGTTCAACATGAGAGGGGGAGGGCTGGATGACGATGACGGCTTCTAAAAAAAGCTATATCCAATAACCGAAAGAAAGAGACAGTTATTCTCTAGAACTACGTATTCAAAAACCAATGATTTTTCAGGTGAATTTGAAATATACCCTGGTGGAGGATACGTAACAACTTTGGGCAGAAACTGGAGAAACTCGCTCCTCAATATCCAATATATTTACCGTAACAATTGGATTGACAGATATACGAGATGCCTCTTCATCGAATTTCTCATGTACAGTCCAAACAGCAATCTCTTCCAATCGGTCACAGTGATATTGGAATTGGGTTCCAGTGGATACTACATAACAAAGTACAATGTAAGGGAATTATCGATTTGCAGGCAACAGTGAGTTTGAAACACTTTCAATCGAATTCTACCTAGATAATAGAAATAATCCCTAATATTTTCAATGACATCGTACCAAATGTTTCTCCAATTTTTCATGGGTACCATATTTTTTTCTTGCTAATATTTTCGTATCATTGAAACAATGTCGTTCTACTAAAAGGGTGGCTCAAGACATGCCAATATACAGGGTGTTGATTGAGTACGGTGACAAACTCCAGGAGGTGATTCTTTGAAAGATTTCATGATGAAAAGTTCATACAAACATAAATGCCAAAAGGCTTGGTTTTCGAGGTACAGGGTGATCAAAATAAATTTTTTGGAGTTTACTTCGATATTTTTGACAATAATCAATTCAGATTAGGCAAGTACAATTCATTCAACAGTGTACACGGTACAAAATAATTAATTTTTCCAATAATTCACAGCTCCTCCTTTTTTCAGAGTCAAGCTTGTTCAATCCTTCGGATATTTTTTTTGCTTTCAATAACGGATTATGAGAGTAATAGTCAATTATGTTTCAATTAACACCTTTTCGTTATCTTGATGTTTTTCATTTACTTGTACGGTTCAGAAGCTATAATGAAAATAATAATGCAAATTTTTTCCAGTATCGCATAATATAACGAAATTTGAGAAGCAATCATTCTCACAGACTTTGAAGGCTGATTTTTTGAGAGATTTAGGACGAAAATTACATTTGTACATGTCTCAAGCGGCATGCTTTTCGGGGTACAGGGTGATCAAAATAATTTTTTTTCAAGAGTTTTTGGAGTTAACTTCGACATTATTGACAATAATCAATTCAAATTGGGCAACTATAATCCATTCAACAGTGCGCACGATACAACATTTTTCATTTTCCAAATAGTTTACTGGATCCCCCTTTCCTCAGAGTCAAGCCTTATTCAACACTTCATTTTTTTTTCCGCCACTGACAGATTATGAGAAAGGAATATTCATTTACTTGTACGGTTCAGAAGCTATGATGAAAAAATCAATGCAAACATTTTCCAGAATCGCATTACATAATAAAATTTGAAAATAAAACATTCTCAATTGAAAAAAAAATATATTTTAAGAATTAGAAAAATCTACGATGAAAAATGAAGTTACTTTTTGTGATATTGCACTACTTCTGACAGATATTGTGAAAGACCTCACTTTCAACTTGAAAATTCTGATAGTAAAAATTTGCATTTTTATTCAGATATTTCATTGACTATTTCACGCACTTGTCAAATGAACCAATCCGGAGCTCTAGTCAAGTTTGGATTATCGATAACACCTCTTGACTCTGATTGGCCTGTGAAGTTCGGCGTTTTCAGATTTGTGTATGTGACAGTTTAACGTCAAATATAAATAATCACGCTGTGCACGCATTTGAAAATGAGTAGATTTGGGTTAAATTCCATCGAAATTATCAACGAAAAAATAACCAACCACTCAAATCGAGCAACTGCAGTCAGTGAACTTCTATGTAGAGGAGTAGGTGAACAAGAAACCATCAAAATCACAGGACATTCGAACTCTTATTCGCTGAAACCTTCCATCCAACTTAGTAAACAGCATCACGAAAAACTTATTGCAAATGTGAGAAATAATAGCAATCAAGATATATCAACTATTGCAAGTACAAGCGGGTGTTCGAATGATCAAGCTCAAAGCATTGTATATAATATCTGTACCATTTATAATTATAATTGAGACATATTCAAGTACGTTATGTTATTACTGGTTTAATTAAATTTGTATTCCCTTCGATGTCGATGTTTCCTGTTTATTAAACTTTATTGATTTCTCTCATCAACTTCTTTACTTTTTTACTAATTTAATCTTATTCTGCCGAATTTCAGATTCTTTATTTTTCACTCTGTTTGTGAAATAGTCTGATAAAATTCCACTCGCGATTGAATTCATCTTATAAGCCTGTCTCTTATTCCATAAGTCAACTGAGTTGCTGGAAGAAAACTCAGTTTCGTTATGAAATAAATCGACAGACTTATCGCGAAAATTCAATCACTCGTGGTATAAATACTGAAAATATATCTATCCAGTCTTGATATACAGATTTTTTCTTATTCTAAAAAAAAATTGTTCTTGCTTGTGAAAGTCACGAGACTGGGATATTTCACACTTGTGCGATTCTGCACAGCTCAATCGTACTTTTCATGGAATATTCACTATGCAAGCAATAAAATCAATTAGGCATTTCGCCTACCTGATGAACTCAAACGGTTTTCAAACACAGTGGGGGAAAAATATGAACAAAAAAACTTGAGAGGTGTCAAGGGACACCCGGATGGAACGAAGTTCCTTTCGATTGATTAGTGAAGGAATTGTAATAATTTTTTTATTTTTTTAAGTTATAATAACATTTTATATATATATATATATATATATATATGCACTCGTTCTGTCTATTCTTTCGTACACGTCATAGATGCGCGGGACTTTGTAAACACAACAGAGTGTGTGTATATATATATATATATATATATATATATATATATATATATATATATATATATATATATATATATCTAATATATAAAATTCTCGTGTCACAATGTTGTTACCTTACTCCTCCGAAACGGCTCTACTGATTTCCACCAAATTTTATATGCATATTCAGTAGGTCTGAGAATCAGCTACTATCTATTTTTCATACCTCCAAGTGATAAGGGTTGTTCACCCTTAACATTTTTTTTTTTAATTTTTGAACAAAATTTTTTATTTTTATTTTTTTATGATACAGTATTCAAAAATACATACAACCCTCAATTTTCACCCTTCTACGATCAACCCCCATTTTTTTGGCAAGATTTTTATTTTTATTACTCTTAATTTTCACCCTTCTACGATCAACCCCTATTAGAATAGAAAAACGGGAAAACCGGAAAACGGGATAATGGGATAACGGGAATAACGGGAATAACGGGATAACGAAAAAACGGTAAAAAGTGATAACGGGAAAACGGGATAACGGGATGACAGGATAAGGACATAACGGGAAAACGGAATAACGGGATGAATAAAAAACGGGATAACAGGAAAACGGGAAAACGGGATAACGGGAATAACGGGATAACGAAAAAACGGGAAAACGGGATAAAGGGATGACAGGAAGCGGAAGGAGTCAAAAGCATGATCTAGATGGAACAACATGAAGGAAAACAAATAAAAAAAGAAATTATACGCGGACATTGGACAGGACAACGTCTGTCGGGTCAGCTAGTATATATATATATATATAATATATATATATATATATATATATATATATATATATATATATATATATATATATATATATATATATATATATATATATACTCTGGACTTCGTAAACACAACAGCGTATAGGTTAGAACACGCACGGCTTGCTAAATACATATGCATTGATATTATAATATTAAAATATAATTTGCTTTTAAATTCATTAAAGTTATGACGCGTACACTTGCTAAACACACAATTATGGAGAGATTATAACGCGTATGACTTGGTTAGCACAATAATGCGTACTTGCTAAAAATACATAAGCATTTATTATTGTCTGTATGAAATCTCTACTCACCTAACTCCATCAGCAATATACGGAACTTGTGCAGAAACACTGTCAGGATTCATTATTTTCATTATTTTTTATTATTTCATGTACAAAAAACCTGTATACACTCAACAAAAATAATCGTCGTGACACCACACTGTTCAATGTGAAATAGAAAGACGAAACGAAAATAACTGGCTTGCTTTCTATGAGAGAGAGAGAGAGAGAGAGATAGAGACACAGACAGAGAAACACGCGCACGCCGCACGGCTTATAACCATAGCGAAAGTCTCGTTACAACTTTTGGTCTAAATTTATTTCGTCTAGCCCTCTTTCGCAACGCGCAATAAGGAACTAGGTTCCAAAAAATTTATGTGTGTTTTTATGAAACCACGGTATAAGTGAAACTTTTTTTCGCATTGTAGACATTTGACTAAAAATTTTTGGAAAAATATTTGATTTAGGGTATTAAAATCGCATCATCAATCTTAATTTTATACTTGGAAAATGGGAATGATTATGGGAAATGATAACTGGGTCTCCAACTATATCCATACGAAATAAGTTAAATAATAAATTCGAGCACTCAAAATTGAAATAAATACATAAAGAACAATGAGCACCAGCAAAAAGTTCTAATTATTCTAATAAATTCGATATAAAAACTATGTTTACTCACCAAGATCTTTTTTCCTTCTTCTATAAGCACGAGCTCTGTCGGCGGAACGAGCTCTCTCTTTTACGGCGTAAAATTAATTCATCCAAGTTGCAAGTTTCAAGTTTATTCAATTCAAAAGTAAGTAACATGACAATTTCACAATTAATAATATTATTTCCAGGTGTTAATTACAATTTCAATTTAGTTATTACAATTTCAACATAGTACCGAGACATCTCACTCCATATACTGGAGACCTTTCACCTAAGCACAAGCGTGCTTGTGTTGTGTTAGGTATCCGATATTTAGAAGGAAGGATCTATGTCAATTGGCGTCTATTTGGTGATCCTGGAGAATGGAGGTTTGGAAAGTGTACGTTCAATATAAATTTTCAAATGTAAATTGATTGTGTCGTACAAATGATTTTATGGCTATTTTGTATTTGTTAATATTTGTGATATTTCTGGACTCAGACGGTAGTAGGTTGAAGAGTTTTGGGCCAAAATAATGTACAAATCTCTGTGAATGACTTTTTTTAAATTCATTATCATTCATTTTGCACTATTCTTGGCTTTTTCCTCGATGATCAGTTTTTCAGACTCACTAGCTTTGTCGTTGTTTATCAAAAGCAAAGAAATAGCAACATTTACATTAAACACTGATAAAAACCAACAGATAGCGTGGAGCACTGGCACAAATGGGTAATAGTCTATACACTACACGGTCAGCTGATGCGCACCATAGGCGCCGCCATATTGTCCTCGGCTGCTCTGTCGAGCGCCTTTCACGAGCCCTACTCCGCGGCCGACCGTCACGCGACATGCAATAGATGGACGAAAAAGTTTGAGGCGATGTAATAAAAGTTTCACTTCAACAGGGCAATATTGTTATGAAGGTTTCCTGATGACCCAATCAAATCCACAGGTTATCGAAGGTTTAAACATATTATTTCACTTACGGTTACCTCTTCTTGAACAAAGTTTTTGCATGAATGTTTATGCTTAACGAAAAACCATTTTCTATGACTCGCAGAACAATTTCATTTGCTTGTTCTGGAGAATAGCAGACTTGTTTCCGGAAGCCAAAAGGGCTCGCTCCTGGACGGGAAGTAAAAGAGCTTGTGCTCGATACGGAAGTTAAGAGAGCGATCCTAATTCCATCTCAGCTCTTATACTCACCGGATTTTAATGAAATATAGGACCAAAACCGTATGAAGAAAGACGCTCTTTCTATATGATTCACATGAGAACTGAACCAAAAAGCAGCTTATCTTTCTGTTCCCTTATGGAAAAACATACTACGTTTTCAGTAATATGGATCTACCTTCTCCTACTCTCATAGTAAAATTATTCAGAAAAGTATTTAAGTCTTTTTGTACAGTGCAAAAAAGCATTAGAACTTTCTTTTGCTCGGTTTTGTGATCGTTTCAGTAATTTTGTATATTTACACTTATTTTCCAAACGGGGCATTATTCTGTTGCCAATCCATAATCAATGTTGAACCCCCAAATAGGCAGGACGTACCGAAGTTACTTCGAACTGTTGGTTAGCCTTTCCTCTTCAACATAAACAATTTTTCAAAAGGTGTTCTTGTATGATGGGAGATAGTTACTAAGGTTTATTTTACAGTCGCAGATGATAACATATTTGATTTTATGAGTCTCCGGTCATAACCCCGAAAAAGTAAATTAATGAAATTTTTCTGTTCTTGTGGAATACAGTATTTATCAGAAATTTCGATTTTATTCAAAAATTAATTCTTGAGAAAAATTATTCTGGAAACTACCATTCTTCAAGGAGAATAGTTTGTCTTTTCTTCTGCAGTAACGCAGAACTTTTGTAATCAATTTCAATTCATGAAAATATCAAAGTGCATTGATATGAACTCCTTTATTTAAATATCAACAACTTGAGTTTTCGGAACTTGAGAAGGTAACTCATTGTCAGTTCTCCATTAGTGCATGTAGTGAAGCAGATTCATTCAATATCCCTTGGGATAAAATGGTTGAGTATACGGTTTCAGAAATGGCAGACATGCACTAAATGTATGGAATTGCTCATGATAACGCTCGTGCCGCCAGACGAATGTATCAAGAAATATTTCCCAGTACACAAATGTTTATTGATATTCACTCTCATTTCCGTGAAACGGGTACTTTCAAGAGGTCTACTGTTCTTATAGAAAGACCCAGGAGAAATGAAACAGTTCAGATAGAGGAAGCTGTCCTCAACAAAATTGAGCAAAATCCAGACACCAGTACAAAACAAATTGCGGCACAGATGAACGTAACCCATATATTGGTATGGAATATTCCAGATCAGCAACGACTCCATCCTTATCACATACAGAGTGTTTGGGCTCTTCTGTCAAAGGATTTTCCAAAGAGTTTTTGCACTTGGATTCGAAATGAATTGGTGAGAAATCCATGGTTTTTATTTCAAGTGTTATTCATTGATGAGGCATGTTTTACCCGTGAAGCCAACATTAATTTCCACAACAATCATATGTGGGCTGATGAAAACCCACACTCCGTGATTGAAAACCATTTTCAAGAGACGATTTCTGTTAATGTTTGGGTTAAAGTTGTAGGGAATTCCTTTATCGGACAATTTTTTTTGCCTCATAGACTCAATAGTGACCACTACCCAAATTTTCTTGGAATTATCCTACCTGGACTCCTAGAAGAGAGCCCACTGAGGAAATTAATTCCAATTTGGTTTATGCATGATGATGCTCCAGTACACTTCAGATTGGTTGCACGCCAATATTTAGAAGAAAATTATTCCGATCGCTAGATTGCGCGTGGTGGGCCATAACCTTGGCCACCAAAGTCACCCGAAAGGAATCAACTCGATTTTTTCCTTTGAACACACCTCAAATTGCATGCATGCATGCGGTGGCCTTTTCCAGCAGTTGCTCTGACTCATCCATTTCAATGATGGTTTTTTTCTAAACTTCCCTTTATTCCTAGGAAATGTATATTATTCTGCTCTACTATTTTGATAATAAAGTTATCCAGTCATAAAGATGTCCGAAATTCTTTTGCCTTAATGATCAACTTTATGCATTACATATTCACCCTGAGCTCTGATGAAAAATATATGATTGCTCCATGATATTACATTTTCTCTACACGACCAGAAAAATTCCATTATGTTATGCGATACTGAAAGAATGTTTGCATTCATGTCTTGATTATAGCTTTTAAACCGTCCAAGAAAATGAAAAACATGAGAACAAAAAGATGTTAAATGAAGCAATATTGAATATTCTTTCCTCATAATCTATCAGTGGCGGTGGCAAAAAAATCTGAAGGGTTGAACAGAGTTTGACACTGAAAAAAGGAGGACTCTGTGAATTTTTCTATTCTCATGATCTACCAGTGGCGGCGGAGAAAACAATCTGAAAGCTTGAACAAGGCTTGACTCTGAGAAAAAAGAGGATCCTGAATATTGTCGGAAATGTCAAAGTAAACTCCAAAAAATTTGTTTTTTTTTCATTTTGATCACCCTATACTTCGAAAACCAAACCGTTTTTGACATATGTTCATATGAACTTTTCGCCCTGAAATATTCCTAAGATTCACCCCCAGAAGTTTGTCAACGTACTTAATCAACACCCTGCATATTAATGGTAAAGTTATTTCGATCTTCGGATAGGTTGGCGCCCAATTTGATAGAGGAAAATTGAACGAAATTGGAATATCAAGATATTTAGTACAACAGGATTGAGCACTAAATAGTAATGATCCATACGTATCTATCACGTACCGATAACATATGGAATAACAGAATTGGAGGTTCATGTAGAAGACATATATTTTATGAGTATCTTATATTATTCTGCTACCTGTTTCTGTACCATTCGTATGAGAATTAAATTTCATTATATACAGTGTGTTTCATAATTGAATGCTGATCCTGAAGGGCGATAATCCTTGGATGATTTTCAGAAACATTCTTCATATGAACATAGCTCCGCTTTATTTCTGAGATACAGGATGTTGAAATTCAACAGAAAAATTAGTCCTTTCCCAATATCTCTAAAACCGCTGTGGCTTTTTTTTTCAAGTATTTTGATACATGCAAAGTTTGCATGAAAATAAATTTTTTCATGATAAAGAATTTCTTAATTTTCAACAGTGGCGTCCCTGTTAACATGCCCTGCCATATTTTCAATCAAAATAATGATACGCCACTGTCTTTTTTCCAAATGAATATCATGTTTGTAATTGTCCTCTATTGTCTCATGAAAATAGTATCCTGCCTTTTTTTCGTCCAGCGAACGGTTTTTGAGTTTGAAAATAAAATGCATTCATTTGCTTGTCCCTATGCGAAATCAGGGGGTTGAAGAGGAGTGGGATCATCTTGTGGGCTAGAAACATCTAGTATGCTGACAACACATTTCGTTGTTCTCAACATAAACAATTTTGACACTTCTTCAGCTAGATACGTGATATTATTTACGTTATAAAAATTATTTTATAAAAAAAATCATAGTAAATTTTACAAATACTGAATTTGCAGACATGCATTACTTGTATAGGCTCGCTGACGGGAACGCATATGAAGTCAGGCGACTGTATCAAGAGCGCTCCCCAAATAGAATGGTTCTTGATGCTCGAATGATTTCAAGCACCCACAGGAGGTTATGCGAAACAGGAAGTTTTACGCCAAATCATCACTCGAAAGGAGCACAACGGACTGCAAAGACTCCAGCAATTGAGGTAGCGGTAGCGGAAGTACGAGGCAAGTTGCCAATAATTTGAAAATTGCCCATATGGAGGATTCTTCATGATTATTCATCATATCCCTATCACATTCAACGGATTCAGGCTCTACTTCCTCGATACATTCCTTTACGAGTGAATTTATGCCAATGGTTCCTCCAAAAATTTACCGAAAATCCGTTATATGAATGGGAAATTAGATTTACGGACGAAGTTGGTTCAACTAAAAACAGAATCAGAAATTTCCATAATAATCATCATTTTTGGGTATGTGATTTATGCACGATGGTGCATCTGCTCATTTGAGTGATCTGGTACGCGAATATTTAAACCAAAACTTTCATAATCGCTGGATAGGTCGTGGGAAAACAGAGTCATGGCCAGCTAGATCCCCAGACTCAAACAGTCTTGATTATTTTTTTTGGTATACAGTCAACCAATTCAAACCAAGAAAGAATCGCGAAACTGCGTAATAGTTTCCCGTGAAGCAATAAGGAATACTCCAGGAATTTTCCAAAGTGTACGCGAGTCAATGACAAAGAGGGCTGAAGCGTGCATACTTGCAGCAGGCGGACATTTTGAACAGTTAATTTGATTTTGGTATTTTTTGTTCACAATAGTTATGTTTTTAAAAATAAAAAATGTATTTTTATGCGTACTCATTACAAAAACTAAATAGAAGTTACCATGAAATCATAAAAATCTTGCCTGTATCCTGTGGTTACCACAATTGTGGAATCAAGACTAAGAGAAAAACTCGAATAGGGACAAGCAAATGATTGTATTTTATTTTCCAAATCGAAAACCGTCCATTGGACGAAAAAAAGGCAGGATACCATTTTTATGAGAAGATAGAGGATAATTACAAAAATAATATTTATTTGAAAAAAATAACATTGGCGTATTATTATTTTGATCAAAAATATGACAGGGCATGTTAACAGGGACGCCACTGATGAAAATTAGGAAATCCTTCACTATGACAAGAATTGTATTTTTATGCGTACTTTGCATGTACCAAAATTGAAAAAAAAAGCCCAAGCGATTTCAGAGATATTGGGGAAGAACTGATTTTTTCGTGAAATTCCAGCATCCGGTATCTCAGAAATAAAGCGGTTGCGGACATATGAATAATTTTCCCTAAAATCATCCAAAGATTATCGCCCTTTGGGATCAGCATTCAATTATGAAACACCCTGTTTACATAAACGATCAGGAAATTGATGTCAGTCTCTGTTCAAATAATAATAATAAAAATATTGTATGTTCCAAAAGTATTAAACAATGATACAAATAATAAAAGTATTCGTGAAATTTTTCGAATCATTGTGTGCCAAGTTTTGGCTTGTCCATCTAACACCGAATGAATTTCTGAGATGATTCATAACGTGAATGAATGAACGAATAGCAAAATAACGTATTTCAATAATTTTCCTCATTTAAATAACACATTTTTTCAAAGATGAAGGTTTTGTTTAAATCTGTAACCATTCCTCGATATTTCCCGTCCATATCACGTAACATAAGTCATTCGCTTTCTCTGCGTTGGACCGCGTTAAGTCTTTTGAGCGTAGGAGAGTGTAACTTTCAGCTATAATGGGTAAGTGAACTGATAAATATTTTTATTCCATGAATTTTATCTCATTGGAGAGTTATGAAAATAGAGTAAGGAAATGACTCGGAAGACAAGAAGGGAACCAAATATTTTCTCGATCTCACATAAATAAAAGATTTTCGTCGTTTAGACGACGCGGAATCCTTACACAGCTGCACCTCACCACTGAAAATCATTACGTGAAAATATCGCAGTACTTGACCGACAGCTTGGATCACACCTGCTGTCATCTCCAACGTAGAGAAACAACACAAAATACACTTTCAGTGATCTACACGATGTCATTTTGAAGTCAATTTTGTACATCAACATACTCGACAACTCCATTCCCAGCGATCTTCGAACACGAGAACAAGCTTTGGCCAAAAATCAATTCTACCTAATGGTGTCATCACCAAAATCTCAAAGACATCAAAGAACATCATATATTGGAAAAACATTAAACAAAATATTTTCTTGAATGAATAAATAGTGTTTCAAATAAATGAATATTTTCAACAGGACGCTCAAGAATTCCTCAGATATTTATTGGAAGGTCTTCATGAAGATGTAAACAGAGTGATAGAAAAGCCCAAACCTATCCTGACAGAAATTTACGGGAAATCAAGCGACCATGAAAAGGCACAGGAGTCTTGGTCAAGATATCTAAGAATGGATAACTCGACAATCGTTTGTTGGTCAATTGAAATCAACGTTGAAGTTTCTTCCGGTGGTCATTGTTCTGTCTGTTTTCACCCTTTCTGGGACCTTTCACTTCATATTCCACAGAGAACTGGCCAGCTCAAACTGTCACAATGTTTAGATTCATTCACTAAAGAAGAGACTTTGGATGGCAAACAGAAACCATTTTGTTATAAATGTAAGGGAAAGATAAAATGCACTTAGTCATTATCCATACATACATTCCCCAAAATATTAGTAATCCACTTGAAACGATTTTCGCCGATGGATAGATTCAGGGGAAAATTGAATGCCACCATTGACTTTTCTCTTGAAGGATTAGACTTGAGTAATTATTCAACAGATAACATAATTCCATGTCGCTACAACTTGTATGCTGTGTCCAATCATAGTGGAACATCCTATAGCGGACACTACACGGCTTATTGTAGGCACCCTTATGCAGACACACGGCAAGAGTACAATGACTCAAGAGTATCACCGATATCACCAGAATTCGTTATAAGTGGTGAGCATTTGTCCTCTTCTATGAGCAAGAGAGCACCAAATAATTCATTTGTTTTTTTTCTGTTGTATTGTATTTTGTACTCAAAGTTACTTGTTATTATTTGATCAGCTAATCAGTAGATACTGATGCTATCGTTATGTGATATCCAGGTATATATCCATGAATATAAAAAGAGAGAAAAAAATGTATGAATACATCATATTATATTAAGTTTTTTTCAAGTTCAACCATTTCATTATTTTAAGCTTAGATTAGTTAATAAATTTAATTTTCATTTGTATTTGTGACTATCTCTGTCATAAGCTGTGATAGTTTCTTGGGGTGGAAATGAATAATGATGATGATGAGAATTTGGAGTTTTTAAGAAAAAATAGAGCTAAAATGGAAATATTCATCAGTTCAACTACCCATTGTAGATGATCGTAACACTTCCCTCAGATGAAGCACTGCAAGCAGTGCAACGCAGAGAAAGCGGTTGTGTCGTATATCGTAACACAGATAGATATACCGATGGATAGGTAGGTTAGTTCTTTCTAGGCTTGGGACTGTGCATAGCGAGCTGCGCAGAGACGTACTCTGTGCTGAAATACAATTACCATAGAGGAGTTTGTCTAACATGGGTGCCACCCACTGAAATAAAATTATAATATACTGACTGGAATGCTCTTAGTTCCATTGCGCATCTATATAAAGTGACAACCCTTGGAGCAGATGAAAGGAGGCACATGAAACTCAGCAAAGAAATACTTAATCGGTTATGTATGAGGGTGCGAGAGAGATATTCAACTGGACGTACTATATGAATTCTGTTATTGATTTCCTATCTTTTGTTTGTGAACACGTCATTGGTGTACAGTGTGGTTAACCAATTATCTATTGTTTTGTTGAATTCGTTGTGTATTTTTGTCTGTGTTTCTGTTGGAATTATGTCATGCTTTATAAGATACTGTAAAACTATGTTATGTTTGTGGACAGTGAATGATTTTCAATGTTCACTTCACAACCTGAACTTTATGAACTATCAATTCACAATCAGCTAAACCCCAATTGCTCCGCCACTGCAAAGAGGCAGTCAGTACAATATAATTTTATTTCAGTGGTGCCACCTAAGTTCATTTTCATGTAGTATTTCGAAAGTTATTGTTCGTCTTAACCTAAAACCCATATCTGAAATGAAATTTATCTGCCTCACGGGAGTGAAATCTATGTCAATGATGAACAAATTTGATAATACTAATATATAATAATAACAATGTTATTTCTCAAGAAACTACAATTTATGGAAAGGGAAAATATAAATACTGAAGAACAAGAAAGTTGAACACTATATACTCCAGACAGTAGAAGAATAATATAAATGATAGAATCAGAACAAAAAAAATTATAATGGAGGTATTTCTTCAAATGAATTTTGAATCTTAATTTGCCATATGTTTTCAAATGATCTGGTAGATCATTGTTCCATTCTATTCCAAATATATAGATTTTTTCAAAATTTTTCTTCATTTTTCTAATCGCTAGATTATTGGAAAATCTGGTTGGGTCACTGTGTTGTTCACCATCAGTTTTGAATACCAAAATAGAATCTCCATATTATATTTAACGAAATGAATGGAAGTGCACAGTCTCATTTTGTATAATGAAATAATATCTAAAAGTTTTCTTGGTTTATATAAATTAACTGTTGGTTCTCGATAGTCAAGTTTGAATATACACTTGATGATGTTGTTTTGAAGTGTTTTCAATGGCTTGAGCAAAGAATGACCAGCTGAACCCCAAACAGAAATTAAATATTGGAATTTGGAGTGAATCAAAGTAAAATTAATTGTTTTGAGATATTCAATAGGTTAAAAATTTTCAATTTTGAAAAAAATTCCAGTAATAGGGGAAATTCGTTTTCTTAATATATCAATATGTTTGTACCACGATCAATTCTCATCTATATATAGTCCCAAGAATTTCTGACTGGAAGAGTACTACCCTCTCATTATTGAATTTAATATGTTTTTTCACATCAATGTTCGAGGAACTTTTTGTTATGAACATAAATGATGAAGATATGAAATAAGCCATGAAGATATTTTTTTGAGATCATCTATCATGTTATTTCTGATCTCATGTAAATTTCTGCTACTATATATTATTGTTGTATCATCAGCAAGCATTTTGATTTTTCCAGTCGAATCCAATTCTGCTAAAGAGAGAATATATATATATATTTATATATATATATATATATATATATATATGTATAAGGAAAAGTTCCGGTCCCAAGACGGACCCTTGAGAAAAACTACATAAAACGGTTTTCTTGAACTTACCTTATCTCATACTTACAAACTTTGCTTGTCTCATTAATAATTTCAAACTACATATAACAGGCCCTCTTATACATATTCTATTCAAAGTACTCAATAGGTTTGTGATCTACTGAATCGAATGCTTTTGAAGATCATGACAATTACCCTTTTTGCGTTTGACTTTTATCTAGTTGGAGTTCAGTATGACTAGAACAGCTGATTCAGTATACTTGATTTTCGAAACCCTATTATTTAACAATCAACCTTTTGAGATATTCATGTTTCTAATGTACCTTTCTATAATTTGTGGAAAGAATAGCAATTGGTCTATAATTCTCCATTTGATTTTTTTTACCAGTTTTGAAAATAGGCTCAAGTATGATTTTGATATGTCATACTGAGCCTGTTGGAGAACGTTAAATTCATCAACTTACTCAATATAGTGCAATTTCTGATTTTACCATTTTTACAATTTTTTGTAATGATATTATCGAATCCCGGAGCTTTTCTTGTATCAAGTTCACTTCAACTTCCTCAGATTCAGTGCATGGCTTTCAAAACATTATGCATTTTTGATTGAATTGAAATTTCTCTTATGGCCATAAACCCGATGACAACTCAGGACCAATATCAATGTAATCATTGAACTCTTCACAAATTTCTTGTTGGTTACTAAATTTTTCCTTTTTTCGAGATATATGCAATTTCACTATCGTCTTGATTTATTTTATAATAGTTTATTCAATGACTTCCAAACTGATTTTCTAGTAGCATTGGGGAATTTTGTTCAGAATATTTTTTTTTGCTTATTCAACCATTAATTTAACTAATTTAATATAATTATCATGAATCGATGAACAATTAGGTAGGGTTATATTTTTTTTGTAATAGAATTCATCACGGAGTTTAATTAGTTTGGAGATATTCTCATTGAACCAGGGTTTTGAGTCTTCTCTTATTTTTATGATTTTTTGACGGGAACAATTTTCAAACGCGGTCAGTATATCGTTATAAATTTAATTTGATTCATCACATTTTTTAAATTTCACATTTATTACTTTCAAGTTTTTTTCAAATTCATTCTTATAGAAAATAGTGAAAGTACTGGAATAGAATAAATTTTTTGAGTAGGTTTTATTCGTACTGATTTCGGTAACTAGTAATTATGATCACTTATAGCACTATTTATAATAGATATTTTACATTTATTATCGAAATTGTTCGAAATGTGATCAATTAATGATTCTTTATAATTAAAGTCTCTTGTAGGAATTTTTCTATTTATAATTTTGAAATTGTTTGAATTGCATATGCCACGAAAAAGGTTAGTTTGTTCATTCAACAAAAATCAGTATTCATGAGGTGAAATAAGATATTTTCGTAAAATGCTCCAGCTTGTCATTTTCTCTGGACATGAAAACTGGTTTCGATCATCGATCTCATTTTAGGGTGTGACGCAAAAATAATTGTAGAAAATAATTTATGTCCTGCCAATGTGAAAGATTTCACTAGGGTACTTCCAAATAAATATAATCAAAAACTAAAAATATTGATTCTTCAATTTAACATTGATATTTTTTCTTTCTCGTATTTACATAAATCACTTTTCAATTCAAATCTTTTTTCCAGGTACGAACTGCTAGTCTTCTCTTCGTTAAAAATAAATCGGGAAGTTGGGCTTCTAATATTGCTTGCCTCATTTGTACTAATGGTTTGTATTTTGTCCATAAAACTTCTGCTCAAAATAGTGAAGAAGAGAAATCTTGTACTCAAAGACCTGTGGACCTTTGCAGATATAATTATAATATCTTTGAGTCTGACGTGTGTCATCTTATTCGTGGAACGATCATTCTTGGTGAAAAAATTTCTTGATAGTATCGAAAAGTCGAAGCATAATGAGTTCATCAATTACTTTCATCTTTTTTCCGCAGAAACAACACTGACTATCTTAGCATCTTCTCTGATATTCCTAGCCACCCTGAGGCTCTGGAAGTTGCTCAGATTTCTGCTGATCATAAAAGTCGTAGAAAAAACTTTGAGACTATTCTTTCCACAAATCTACTTTGCAGTTTTCTACCAAACGGTTTTTATTTTTCTGTTCCAATTGTTCGATAAATTATTATTTGAAGACCAGATGAACAATGAAGATTCATTCATGACGTTTATACTACTGGGGTTGTGTTTTCTCAAAAAATTCGATTTCCAAATTGTCAGAACTTCTGCGCAGCGAGCATATTATTCGTTTTATATGATGGCCTCTTTGTTCCTCCTCACCTATTATATAGCTGTGCTCACTATATGTTATGGAGAATCACAGATATTTTATTCCAATCAACAAGGATACACTGTGTTCGATTACCTTTATGAGCAGTATCACTACTACAAGGGGGTCATTGCGATAAAAATGAAAATACTCAGACAAAGAGGAGGACAAGATGATACTACCCCCATAGCCGAAAAACCTGTTTTCGCAAAGGCGAAGAAGTATCGATTTGCCAAATGTTTAAAGATGCCCAGGAGAAAATAGAACCATGTGGTACATATCGTGGAACTTGAGGAACATGAAATATCATGATGAATTACGCAAAACGATAAATATTTGATGAAAATGATCATTGCCAACACGATCAGAAATAATACGCAAGAAGAGGATTATTTTTTGTTGGCAGTTCGGAAAGTAAAAAGAACAATTCTTGTAGAAGATTCCATTTTGAGAAACATTGAGAATTTTCTAACTATTCTCCTCACCAGAGTAGATGAAGAAAGAAGAGAACATGCACCGAAAACTGCTGGAGAACAATATGATGACAATGAAGAAAAATTGAAAATAAATTTGTTTAATCTATTAAGAATTCTTAAAAGGGTTGATTATTCATCAAATAAAGATGTTTTGAAATAGTAATTGTAATTTTTTCAAAAACACCGTTCATTACCGTATTCTGTAGATATTTAGTAAGATTTCAGTTGGACTAGACTACATTCAATGTTGGGAATGTGTTGAGGTTACAAAAATATGGTATTATTCCAGATTATTTTTGAAGGATGAAATATTATTAACAATCCATTGCTGGTTGAATTCTAGTCGTTTCACGATAATTTAAAAAAAAATTCAAATAACCGAAAATACATAGTTTTCTCTGGAACATAAATTTTGGTGCAAATTATTATACTTGTAATTCATTCAATTCCTTGGAAGTCAAGTGTTTTATGTAGATATTTGGAATTCTCAATAACGATCATAATTATAATAGCATTTTTATCCAACACTCTCCATTTATAGGACAATGAAACAAAAAATAATGACTTTCAAATGGAAAATCATTGGAAAGTAACAATCAACACTGAATCATGGAGAAGGAGAATACCTTTCTCATCAATAAGTTCAAATATATAATTTTTGTATAACTGCCATTGGAAATGTCGTTTTCAATTCATAGGCATGTAAATCGAAGGCTCTTTCAGATAATGTGTGAAAATAACTCCTAACACTAGTGTTGAGAATATTTTCAACATTAGTGTTGAAAGTAAAATGATGGTAGATAATATAAATCTATTCAATAGAAACATTTTAATGAAAATATGAAAATAATCAGAGTATAGTTGCCTACTTATGATTAATCAATAACAAACATCAACAGGTATTCGGCAGTTCGAACAATTGGTAATTGATTCCGGGGGTGTACCTGAGGAGTATTCAACGTTCGTCATCGCTAACTAATGACGGTGCTATTGAAGTAAGATAGCCAAATAATGCAGGTGCAGACATAAAACCAGAACTTGCACCAGGAAATATTTCATCAGCAGTTTTATTTTTATTTCCAATGGAATCCTCGATATTATCCACAGCAATGGTTGGGGGTAGCTGGCTTCCATCCCCCATGTCATATCATTGGAGTCAAATCTGCTCCTGAATTTGCTAACAAAGATGCTGAAGATATTCGAAAACAATGGCCGGTAAAGTGCTGCGGATTCGGTAATTTGAGATATTCGTTATTGTTGGTAGGCATCTTTCCGAATGAATTTATTCCACCTGATTGAACAGTGCAAAATATTCAGGAAAAACCGACGATAAATTATGGAAGTTGGAGTGATGCAGCATATTCACTTAAAAGATTCATGTAGTTTCCAACGATGCAAAAACTTTGTTGAATGTTGGTATTGGTGTCCGAAATATAGATTAGTAATGGGTTTGTTGTTTCATCAATGTCATCCCAGCTCAATTTGCAGTGTTCCCCTTGATGGAATGATCCGTATAATCCAAAAATGTTTGCCACTTTTATCATAGGCTATTTCGTATCCGGTATCTGTCAAATTAATATTTCGTCAGAATTTATCGTGATCTCAATGGTATCCAATACTATTTCGTTTGAGAAATACATCAATTTATGATAAATGCTTATATCCACGTTTTTACAAGCTTTTATTTTTCACAAGCTTTTATTTAGTTTCATTCCACTTGTTAGTTCGTTCGTTCGTCAGGATCAAATCTTGCAAGTGAATTTTGACAAACTTTAAGTCGTCCGATCGATTTGAAATTTGGCAGATGTTCATAATTACGATGACAATGCATTATAGAGTTTTTGTTGATGAAAAAACAAAATTGCAGCTCCAAGATGGCGGAGGAGATTCGTAATTATGGTCCGATTTGATTCAAAAAATTTTTATTTGAGGGTTTTTGGGGCGGAGATCTGATTTTTCTCAAAATTTATAAAATCAAGATGGTGGGGGCCAAAATGGTGGGTGAGTTTTTTTTTATGGACGATTGATTCAAAATTGGTGTTTGGTGGTTTCCCAGGTCGGAGATAATGAAATTGGCAAAATTCAAACCGGCGGGTCCAAGATGGCAGAAGGGTTTCGTGGGTCCGATCTGATTCAAAAAATTGGGTGGGGGTTCGGGGGCGGGGATCTGCAATTTTGTCAAAATTCATAAATTGAAATGGCGGCCCTAAAATGGAGGACGATTTTTTGATAATGGTTCAATTCGATTCAAAATTGTTTGCTTTTTGGGGTCGGATTTAAATTGCTTTTTTTGTCAAATGTATGAACCCCCAAATAGGACGATATTCCTGATTATGGTCATTTTTCATTAAAAATGGATGGGGGGGTTTTCAGGTTTGGAGTTTTAAAATTTTTTGTCAAAATCTATCAATTGGGAGATGGCCCCTTCAGGATAACAGACGAGTTTTGGGGATTTGGTCAGATTCTATTCAGAATTCGTGTGTTCGAGTTTTTGGGGTCGGAGATCATGATTAATTTCAGTTCAAAATTTTACAGGAAAGAAACATGTAATAACGATGCTCATTGGAAATGAACAGATTGGGGCAAATTTTTTCATGTAGGTGAATAAAACGTAAAAATTAAATTTTTCATCGCTGACAATGATTTGATTTTTTTTGTTGAATTATTTGTTTGTCCCCGGAATTGTAATGAAATTGTCACTTCGACAAGTTGTTACTTCCCCAAACCACCATTGTCCAATGAAATCAATTGGTATCTACTCTCATGAATACTTTGAAAAAATCGAATACTTTGACAAGTTTTGACTTACCAACCAATCCCCGCCCAATCAAATCAATTGGTCCCCCATTTTTATGAACATTTGGGGACAAGCTTTTCAAAGCAAATATTTCAAAAAAAAAATAATTCAATCATTGGCAGCGATGACTTAAATTCATTTTATACGTTTTTAGTGAAAGGCCAAAAATGAAAGCTTGTTTTTAAAAAATTTTTTTTATTGGTTTTTTCCCCATTTCCCAATCCAGTATTTACCATATTTCCAGCCCCCACAGCGTTGATGATTTCGATCAGTTATAGGTGCGATTCATAAGGAAGCTAGGCACTACGTCAACAACCTCAATTGTTTTATTCCCCCCTACCATCACGATAACTAGATATAATATTGATTAAAAACCCTTTTCAAACCCTACAGAACCTCAGTTTTCAATTTCTAGTAAGTATCTCTGGAAATACAGAGAACCAAAACTTACCCGGTTTTTTAGCTCATGGCGGGACATCGCCACCTAGTCCAGAGATCGAAGATTTGAATCCTACAGGAGTATTTAAATTTTTTTTAGAAGTTATTACAAAAAATTTTGTATGACACATTTCTTGAAGTTTTTTCATTAGAAGTTTTTTTTCATTTTGTTCGGGGGGTTGCTTCAATTGCTAACGGTCATTTTGCAAATTTCCCACTCACAGAATGAAATCCCAAATTTTCAACATTTTGTATCATAAAAAACCCATTGTATCAAAATTAATCGATTTCCCTCAATATCTATGAATTATATGCCAATTGGAGTACGTTCCGAGAGTGGAAAATCAGAAAAGGAAACCCGTTACCATTGATCTTTTTATCCACACTTACAGCTGCTCTCAAGAGTATAATTTGCTTTTCAATTCCCCTTTTTCTCATGATATTTCATTGAAGTAAATCAGTCAAATGCAAGTAGTTTTATAATCATTTGTTTTCGTGTTACTTGTCACGAAAATTGTCGAAATACAGATCTCAACGGGAAAGGCCCCCCCAGATGAGATCGGTATCACTATATCCCCCGGGTACAAGTTTATTTCAAGTATATGAGGGTTTGTCAACGTGTCCACGCAAGCCGAGACGGAATCGTGTATTCCATGCAATATACAGGTAGGTACATATTTGATCAAGGATGAAATCTTGGGAAATATCTAGTATTACTATACCGGGGTGGATCATGAGGTTAGAAAAAAAAGTGAAAAGGAATAAAATATTTCGTTAGTGAAAAAAAATATATATATATATATATATATATATATATATATATATATATATATATATATATATTTTTTTTTTATATATATATATATATATAAGGAAACCAAATTTGGGTCATTTTGGGGAAATTTTTAAAAATTTTTTTTAAAAAAATTAAAAAAAACCCCGGAAAAACAAAGAAAAAATCAGAAACAAAATTTTCAAATTTAAAAAGAGGTATAAAAAAAATTGTTTTTTCCCCCAAAAAGGGGAAAAAACCGGGTTTTTCAAATTGAAAAAATTTTTAGGAAAATTTGGCCCCCGGAAAATTAAAAAAACCCCAAAAATGGGGTTTTTGATTTATGGGGAAATTTTTTTTTTCGGAAAAATTTTTCCCAAAAAACAACGAAAATTTAACTTAATTATTGTAAATGTAATCTAGCATGCTCTGAAAAAAAAAAGCCAGACAGAAAAAAGGGGTTTACAGTGACATTAAAAAAAATCAATTGAAAAGGGGGAAAATTATAAAATTTGGTAGAAATCCAGCAACATTAAGTCCCCCAAAATAAAATTAAAAATTAAATTTGGGAAATTTTTCCCTTTTAAAATTAAAAAACCCCTTTTCGGGGAATTTTCAAAATTTTTAATAATCGACACCCAGAAAAAAAAATTTTTACTATTCCGGGGGGGGGAAATTTTTTAAAAAAACTTTTTAAAATTTCCCCCAAAATGAAATAATAAATTTAGCAACAAACGCCAACAACGGTTGCCAATAAACATGGAATTTAAGAATGGGTTTTTTTGCAACAAAAAATCCCAAAAAAAATTCCCGCGAAAAGGGCAACTTCGAGGAAAAAACCCCCATTAACAAAATCGGTTTAAAAAAAATTTAAAAAAAAACCAAGTTTCACCCATACAAGCCCCGATTTATCCATATTTTATGATAAAATTTGAATTTTTTGTAATACCCAAAGGGGAAAGTTAGAAGATAACCCTTTTTTAAAAGGAAAAGATTTTTTTTTTTGGGATGAATCAACATTTACATCAAATGGAACAGTCTTTTCCCCCAAAAAACTGCCGGGGGGGTTTAAAAACCAAAAATTTTGCCAATAAAAACTGGGGCCCAGTATGCTTTCAAAAAAAATGTGTGGTGGGAAATCCCCCAGAAAAAAAAAAATTTTGGCCCTTTTTTTAAAAAGGAATTTTAAGGGGGGGCCTTTTTTTTCTTTTTTTAGAGGGGGGTTGGGGGGGGATTCTTTTTATAATTTCCCCATCTTTATCGTCAACTTGGTTTCAACAGGATGGGCCCCATGCCAAAAAGGTTAGATATAAGGCACCCCCCTTTAAAAAAACGTTTTAAGGGAAAAGATTATTCACCCCGGGTTTTTTGAAATATTTTGGCCTCCCGGTCCCCCCTTTTTACCCCCCTGATTTTTTTTTGGGGCCCCCAAAAAAAAGTTTATTTTTTAAGGCCATCTACAGATGTTGCTCATTTGGAAAAGTCATTACAGAATGCGTTCAGGTTTTAAATTTCCGGGGTATGGTTAAAAGGGGATATTAAAAAAATTTTCAATAGAACAATTCTGTTTTAAAAAAAGGCGGATTTTGTTGAGGCGTTGATAAATTTGGGGGGGTTTTTAAAGATTTCGTTAAATTATTCCCACAAAAGAATTATTAGGGTTTTTAAATTTTTTAAAAGGGTCGCTGAAATTTAAAAAACGGGGGTTTTTTAAAAATTTTGGGGGAAACACAACTGTTAAATTTTTTTGATTTTTAATAAATTTTTTTTTTTGTGAAAATATGCTCATTAATTTTTTGGAAAAAGGAAAAAGGTTTAAACCCCTGTTTGGGGGTAAAAAAAAAAGATTAATGTTCGAAAATTTTAAAATTTTTTAAAAAAATTTTTTAAAAAAAAAAAAATTTTTTTAATTTGGGAAAGGGTGGAATTGTATTTTTTAAACATCGTTTCTATTTCCCGGGGAAGAACTTTTCATGTTTAACATTTTTTTGGGGTAGGAAATATAAATTTTTTTTTTTTTGGGGAAAAAAAATTTATTTTTTCCCCTTTTCGTATGAGATTGATAAAAATTTGGGGTATCTGATGGCTGATTTTGGGCCCAGACCTCAGAATTTTTCGAGGAATAACTTTTTTAAAAAAAAAAAATTTCCCCAAAATGTAGCCAACTTGAGCAGACCCCCCTGAATAAAAAATATATATATATATAAAAAATATTTATTATATATATATATATATATATATATATATATATATATATATTTATCCCGGGGAAAAAATATTACGTCCTTTTTGGGGGTTTTTCCCAAATCCCCCTCCTGAATGATAAAACCCCCCCCAATCCCGGGAAAGGTTTTTTTTCCCAAAACAATAATTCCTTTTTTTTTGGGGGGAAATGAAAAATTTTTTTCCCCAAAAATTTGAAACCCCTTCCAGGCTCCCTTGGCTTTAAGGAGAACAAAAAACATTCATTATCAAAGGGGGAGATTATTTCCCCAAAAAAAAACAAAAAAAAAGGGGGACTCTTTTTGGGGGTTTTTGGGAAAGTTCCAGATACTTTTTTTTTCCCCAGAAAATTTTCTTTTTTGGGGGGGCGTTTTAAATCGTGAATGCTAAAACATTGAATATACCCTTTCACCTGTGCATGAGTCCCCCCCCTCGTCGGGAACCATGTCCAAAAAATACTTTTTGGTCAGTCCCCAAAAATTTAAACCCTTTTGCGAAGTTCGGGTGCACATTTCGTGAGTAAGTAAATTTTTTTTTTTTTTTTCAACGGACTTTCATTTTTTTCCCACAAAAATTTCCCCGGGAAATTTTTGAGGAGAAAAACATATCATATATGAATGCAATAGTAAATAACTAATTTCCCCCATTTGCCCCCAAAAAAATAATTTTTTTTTATTTTTTTTAAATTTCGTTTTTTATTAATTTTCAAGAAATTCAAAACCCTTTTTTCATATGGGGAAAATTACAAATTTTTTTGATATTTTGGGTTTTTACTGATTGCAGCGTGAGGTGGTAACTCAAACCCCCTTTTGGGAAAATTTTTTTCCAAAGTTTTTTTTAATTAAAAAGGGGGCCCAAAAAAAAAACTGGAAAGACGCTTTTTTTTTTTCCCCCACAGACGGTATTTTTTTATAGCATTATTCTCTTTTGGGGGACCCCCATGGGGCCAACATTCGCCCAAAAACGGGTAGACAAATTATTGGGGTTTATTTTTTTAATTTACCCCCCTTTTGCATTTTTGGGGCCCCATATTAAAAAAAAAAATTTTCCTTCCCCTTTTTTTCCCCTCATCAAATTTTTTTTTTGGAAAAAAAAAAAATCTTTTTTTGATCTTTTTTAACTTTTTTTCCCAAAACACGACCAATGTTTTTTAATATGCCCCTCCACCCCCAAAAAACACAATGAAAACTATTTTCCCCAAAGGAACCCCAAAATTTTTTGGGGGTAAAAAACCCCACCTCCTACACCCAGAAGCATTTTGGGAAAACGGGGAAAGAGTTGACAGTCGTCCTTCCCTCTAGGATAAAAATTTTCCCAATGAGAATATACTTTACGGAAATATAACTAAAATTTTTTTAGAAAAATTAAGTCCAAAAATATGGGGAAAAGGGGGAAATTAAAAAAAAAAAATCCCCCTTTGAGGGGGGCCCAACCCATTTTTGATTTCTAATTGCTCTACCACCCCGGGGTATTCAATTTAAGGGGTGCCATTTTTTTTTTAATTTTTAAAAATTTGCCCCCATGCCCCTTTTTTTATTTTTGGGACACAAATTTTTCCCCTTTTTCCCCCATAGGCTAAACCCCATCAGTGGTGGGGGGATCATCTGCCGAGATCAGCTACTGAAATTTTTGAATGACGAAATTTTGGGGGGACAGGGAAGGGTTTTTCCCCACGGCCAGTTTGATTTTTGATTCTTTTTTCCCCCATGAATATAAAAATTTTTGGGAAAAAAAAGGGTTACGAGTGTTTGTGGGGTTCCCCGGTCCTCGAGAAAAACCCCGATGGTAGAGCGATGGCTAAAAACATGAGGTCGGGGGCCCCCACTTTCCCCTTTGAGGATGCTTTTTTTTTTTTAAAATTTTTTAATTTGCCCCTTTTTTTCCCAAAAAAATTTCCCCCCCTTTTTATTATATATTTCGGCCCTTTTCCCCCCCCTTATATTTTGGGTTTTAAAACTTATCAGTGGTTAGAGATCATCTGCTTAGATCTGCTAAAAATTTTCGGGAAAGACGTGAAGTTGGGGATAAAATGGATCTCGAGGGGCCAAAAAATGATAGTACTTTTTATTTTGGGGGAATTTTCACATGAATATTAAATTATGGGAAAAAAAGGGGGCAAAGGTTTTGTCGTTTCCCCTTTTTCCCCGGGAAACCCCCGGGGGGGTTTTGAGCGTATTTTTAAAATCATAAGGTCGGGGGCGACTCCCTTTTTAGGATGTTTTTTTTTCCCTTTTTAATAATTTTCCCCCTATCCCAAAAAAAATTCCCCCCCTTTTTTTTTCATTTTGGGGCCCCAATATTTCCACTTTCCCCTTATATATTTGGCTAAATCTTATTGGGGGTTAGATATCATCTGCTTAAATCTGCTGGGGGAAATTTCGAATGTCGATAAAGGGAGTGACAGGTAATGGATCTCGACGGCCAGTATAAGAAACCCCCCGGGATTTTCGTTTCATTTTCACATAAATTTTTAAAAAATTAGGGAAAAAAAAGGGGGTTCACAGTGTGATTCGTTCCCCTTTGTCCTCGAATAGCCGGATGGTGAAAAGGGCTAAATCTTTAAGGCGGGGGTTTGCCCCCCCACTTGGGGATTTTTTTTTTTTTTTAATTTTTTAATAATTTGTCCTCTATCCCCCAAACCCCCCCCCTTTTTCTTTGGGGGGGAATTTTTTTTTTGGAAAACCCCTCAAAAGGTTCCACCCAAAAAAAAAGAGAATATTACCCCCCGTTATTTTTGTGAGGAGGAATGGGAAATACTCTTCAGAAGATAATAAGTGATAATGTGACTGAGGTTAAAAAAAACCCAAAAAAAAAAAAAAACATTAAAAAAAGGGGAAAAAAAGGCATTAGGGGAATGGGGGGCAGATCAAAAAAATTGTAACAGAATTTTTTTTTAAGACATATAGAAAAAAAATAAAAAAAGAAAGTAAAAAAACGAAGGTGAAATACCAAAAAAATTAGAAAAAAAGACGAGCGAAGATAAAGGTATTTGTACAAAAAAATTCTGAAAAAAAAGAAAAAAATTTCTGAAACTGACTAATATGGAGATTTTTTTTTTTTTTTTTTCAGGGTGACTATCGAAAAAAGTTTATTCAAAGGGTCTTTTTTTTTTTTTTTTGTATTTTTTTGATTCCAGAGAATTTATTTCTTTTTTTTTGAAAAGCAACTAAAAAACTCAAAGTCAAACACCCCCTTAGTCTAGGGGGGACTTGGGGGTTAAAAATTTCCCCAAGACAACTGGCTACGGATAATCAAGGGGGGCTCTGATTGGGGGCAAAAAAACCAAAAAAGGGGGGGAAAAGGGAATCCTTGGGAAAAGGGGAAATTTTTTTTTTTCCCCCGAACCCCCTTTTTTTTATATTTTTAAAACCCCCACCCAAAGGGAAAGGGTTTTGGCGCTGGGGAAACTGACAAAGGGGAAAAACCCCCCGGAATGGGGGTTTCCCCCGGGAAAAAAAAAAAACTTTTTTTTGCTTGAAAAATGAACAACCGTTGGGGGGAAACAAGACCCTTTAAATTTGGGACCGCCCCCTCCCCGGATTTTCCGGGGATCCCCAAAAAATGGAAAAACAGACAGTGAACTGTGCCGGGTTCCTTTGGAAAAAATTTGCTGAAACCCCGGGCCGCTTTTGGCTACCAATTTTTTTTTTGGGGGAAAGGGGAGTTCCCCGAAAGGTTTTACTAACGACCTTATCCACCAGGAACTATCTATCACCCTGCCCCCCCGGGGTTCCCAAAACCTTTGGAGGGAACAGCAAGCCATGGGGGTCCTCTTTCCCCATACCCATGTCAACAGGGAATTCCAATATCAACGGAATTTTTAGCATCAACAATATCTGGGTTACTTTCCAAAAAACTACTAGGTATCCTACCATGTTAACTGAGAGGGGGCAGGACTTTACCCAGCTATGTCTGGGATCGTCCAAAATAATTTCCCCTGTCGGCCTGGGGGCATGGGGAGCCTAGTTTTCACTTCTTTCCCCCAGTTGATTTTTTTGGAAAAATTTAAAACATGATTTTTTTTTATTAGCAAGGGATTAATTTTCCGAAGGAAAAGGGCGTCATATTAGCTATAGTTTGATTATCTCAATTAGTTTTTTACCATAACAGGGGGGATGAGATGGGGGAAAATTCGTGTTGGGTTTTCTGGGAAAAGCACAAAAAAAAAAAAAATATATAATGACAACATAAAGGGTTCCCCAAAACCCCGTTCTCCCGTGAATTTTTTTGGGAAAGTTGGGTAATTATTATTTTTCATTTTTTTCCCAAAATTCCCGTGGGTTTTTAGAGTAAATTTCAAATAATTATAGAACTCTGGGAATTTTATAATCTGTTTTGGGTGGAGATGTATATTCGTGTTGTATCTGTCATATTTTTTTTGCTGTAATGGAACACCATCTTTTATTATCATATCATCCATGACTGGTCCCCCGCAATTATGATATTTTTTTGTGTAATTATACATATAATGGAAGTAAGGGAAAACATCACCTAACCTAATTTATTTGGGAACATCAGAAAAAATTTAATTTAAGGGGAAAAAAAACCTGTAATAGGATTAATAAATGATTTCATTTTTTATAACCATAATTTATTATTACTAGGGGTTATTTACTATTATAATTTAAATTTTATATCAAGGATGACGAGAATTTTTTGTTTGAGAAAAAAACATATCATGGTTTACATACTATGAAAGCTCTTGGGTTACGATGAGGGAAAAATTTTTATTCATTACTTTAAAAATTTTTATTTCCCTTTTTAGATTTTCCATAATTCAATTTCGAAATAAAATATTTAATAAAAAAAATTTTTTTTTAAAGGGAGGCATTAAATGGGACGAAAAATAAAGAATAATTTTTTTGGGTGGGACGGGGGGTTATTCCGGACTTATAAAATTCAATTCGATAAATTGCCCTTTTTTCCCATATTTTGTTTAAGCATGTTTTAGAGGCCCCTTTTTTTTCCCGTAAGTTCTAGCTATCTAGTCCCTCAATGGGGAGATTTAAAAAGGATGAACTCATTCGCCATCTTAGGGTTTCCATCCCTTTAATTTATGGTTTCAACTAAAAAAACAATAATTTTGACTCAATTAAATTTCCCACCCCAAAAACCCCCATACCAATTTTTTTTAATCCGGAAACGGGCCGACATCGAGTCGTGCCGAATACCAATTTTAAATCGAATCGGGCCATAATCCAAAAATCGCCCGCCTTCTTGGGTTTGTTGATCAGAAATCCCCCAATCTCTGGGTTCGAAAAAACCCCACATTAAAAATTTTTAATAGAGTCGGGCCATAAACACAAAAGATTATGGACATCTTGGGGCCGCCATTTTATTTTAAAAATTTTGAAGAAACATTCCAAAATTCGACCCCGAAAACTCCCACATACCAATTTGAATCAATTTGGGCCATAAACCTTTAATCTCGTCCGCCATCTTGGGGAAACGCTGTTTTTTTCCCCTTCGGCTCCTTTAGCTGCCATTTCAATTTCATAAATTTTGGCCCAAAAAATTTATAATCTTCGTCTCCGGGAAAAACTCCCCCCACCCAAAAATTGAATAGAATCGGACCATAAGGGCAGGTGAACGAGTGAACGAAGGAAGTGAAATACACGTTTAAAATCACTCGTGAATAAAACCCCGTGAAAATAAAAAGGCTTAAGGGGGTTTATAAAAAGGAAAAATAAAAACCTGACCAGCCTTCTGCAGGAAAAAAAGTGGGCAAAAACCTTTTTAATAAAACCCCCTTTATCTTGGGAAAATTGCCAAAAAACCCCGCCGGATGCCTAACTCAGAGGAAATTTCCCCTCGAAGTCCAAGCTTCAGCTTTTTTTCTGCCAAATTTTTTTTTTTTGGCATTGAAATCTTAGAGACAAAAAAAGTAAACAGGCAAGTGCAAAACCTATTCTCTTTCTTATTAACGGCGCTGGGACAATTAAGATCCATTAGTCTGGTGGTCATATACTATAATTTGGAATAGATGGGAACTGAAAACAGAACAATTTAACCCCTAGGTGATCTCCATCTTTTGTCTTTTAAATACAAAAATTGACAAGCAAAAAAGAGCCCTTGCGTATCAAACCCTTACGGTCTAACAAAAAAAGTAGCCCAACTAAAAGGGGAAAACGTCAAACTAAAAAAAACAAATCAGATCTTGGACCATCAGATGCAAAAAAACAACATTATAGTTTTGGTCGGGAAACCGGCGACCAGTCAAACCCCTGCAAAAATTAGCACCCCATTGATATTCAGTTTGACCCCCAGGTTTAAAAACAATTTTTCTTCCTTAAACAAAACAAGAATATTCTAAAAAATGAATTCATTTCTTTTAAAACAAAAGCTGAAATCTTGAAAGCTCCACAATTGAAAACACAAACATCTTCGTCACCAATGCCCTCGCCCGGAAGAAGCAAATTCATGGACTTTGGGGGCGAATCCAAATCTGGGAAAAGAAACCCTCCAAAGGGAATAACTGTCTAATTGTCGATGATAGGAAATTCACTGTCGAGGACCCACCGCTCAACCTGATTTGTTGCAGTCTTTGATTGGAAGTGGGGAAAGCAAAAAAACCCCTCTACTATATATGGCCCTGCACCAAAGAGAATCACGAGACCCCCAACTGAATTAAATTTCCCCACATGCATGTTTATAGTCTTATACTTCATTTTTTCATTTTTTCCAGCTCAAAACATTGTTTTGCTGCTTGTAAAATGAACAAAAAGAAATGTAACTTTTCTCATTTGAACTGGTTTATTATTCCCCGTATAACGGGTGCATCAACTAATAGGCAAGTTGATATTTTGGGTGTGAGCGAGACGTGGTTAAACCCATTATTGACTCCATCTATCAGTATGATTCTCTAATTTAAATTGAGCCGATAGAGATGGCGGGGGTTTCCCCTTCACAAAGCCGTCATATTGAACATAAACATATCCTCTCACGGTCCCCCCAGATCTCGAACAGCTCTGGATATCGAAAAAAGGGAAAGGGAAAAAACTTACATTTTCGGGTTATATATCCCCCTTCTTCTTCCATCCCCAATTGTATTAATGTTGGAAGTTTTATCGGGAACTTTACCTCCCGGACATTTCGGGGAAAATTAATATAGTTTTTTTTGACCCTAATAGAGGCCGGATGTGTGGGCTTGTTGAACCCCTTTGTTTATCCCAAGTCGTCAACGAACCCAATTTCCCCCCGGAGAAAACCCATAGAACATAATTTGCTATCTGATATCAACTTGTGTCTGGTGGGATGTTTAGATAAAAAGGGTCGCGGACTATCATATCCTTAGATTTTTGCACTATAAACCCGGTTTTCAGAAAATAAAAGTTAAATTTTTTTTAAAATGGATTTCTCAAAATTTCACCTAGAAAACTTTACCCCGGGGCTTATATAAACGGGGACCTTATATTCACTAAATAATATTGAACATGACCCATACCAATGAGACTCTTTCTACTTTTTCCCCCCCTATGGTAAAGAAAAAAAAAAAAAAACCACCCGCCTTTGGTTGACCATAATATTAAAAAAAAAGATTTCCTTGGAACAAAGCCTTTGACAAATACAAAATATAGAACTGCCGCGGTTGGGATGGCTCCCAAAATTGGGAAAATATGAACAGCCAATTCGTGAGAGAAAAAAAGGGTTATTTGATTTCGTTCGGACAAAAAAAAAAAAAATATTTGGAATACGCTTAGGTCGTTAGATGTTCTGAGGAAAAAAAAAAACTGACATTCCCCCCCAAATCAAAAAAAATCAATGAAATATTCGTCATTTCAATTCTACCCTACTGCCCAAAGTCTTTAAATCAGTTAGCAATGCTAGATCGTACGATGTAAAAACTCTGCCGATAGAGGTTCCCCGTTCAACATCATTGACGAAGAATCTGTTAGAAAATCCATTCTATGATAAAGGCAACGCGGTTGGGTGCAATATATCACTAAAAAAGCTTCTCTTGATCGAAAATCAGCTGATCAACCATTTCTTTCATCTTCAACAAATAAACATTGCTCAAAATTCCAGCCGGAAAAATGCAAATTATTCCCTCCTAAAAATTTTGCCAGAATCTCGGATCTCCACCAATAAAAACCTCCCCTTTTCAAGGCCGAATTAAACCTCAAAGTTGTGACTCTCTTAAAAACCTCCAACTTGTCAGTCAGGGGTTTTCCGTCTTACAGTACAACAACCCCCCAATCACTGTGATATTTTCAAAGGGACGGACTCAGGGAAAATAACGGGCCCTTTCGCTCTTGGATTATACGCTTCGGCCCCCGTTTGATACCTGAAAAAAACTAAACTACGGATTCTCCCCCACGCGTTTCATTGATCTCAAATTACCTTAGCAATCGCACCAAAAGTTATCTTGGGCCGGGGGTGGACGAACTGTTTTCCCCAAAATTTGGGTTCCATTTTGGGCCACTTCTTTTTCTATATATATCTGGGGTTTTTTAACTTCGTAAAATTTGACTATCCCCCATTATGCCGCGATACGCGTTTTTCCCTTTTTTCCCTATCGCTTTGACTCCCGAAAAACTAATCAATGAAAATCTTGAATCTCTCTTTGAATTTTTCCCCCTCACAACCTCAAACTAAATCAATACGCGATTTATTTGGACCAAAAAAAAGTGGGGCTAACCCCCCAAAAAACGCGAAATCAAAATAGGCGAACCGTTTGAATTTCAAACAACACCAAAAATTTGGGGCTCGGTAGATTCCGACCCTTTCACCAAACGTAATTCTTTTCTTCTTCCTACAATGCAAAACAATTTATGAATCGCGACTTGATGTCCCAAACTCAAGGACTTAAGAAAACCCTTTTTTCCAAAAATTTTTTGCACCATATAGGACCTGCACTTTCCCAATTTTCCCCCCGTTTCAAAAAAATTTAAAATGTTTCCCCCAAAGGGGGAAAAGAAAATTCGATCACTTCCATAAAAATGAAAGAAACGGCTGTTAAGCTGAAAATCCCCACTTTTCCCCTTTATTTCTCCCCGTCCACAAAGTTGTAAACCGCAACCGGATCTTCACTAAAATGATAACTTTCTCTTCCCTAAAGATTCATCCCCGAAAAAACAACTCTTGTTTTCCCAAAACATAAAGGCACATTTGAAGGTCATTTTTGTACAGGCATACGGTAAAACCGGGTATCGGGGAAAATTTGTTTCGATAATGAACTTTTAAAAAAAGATTGAAAATAATCTCCTTTACGAAAAAGTGTCATGATTCAGGCATGAAATAGGGAAAACGATTTTGAGGTACAAGTATTTTCCGTTTGGAATCTATACATTTATAGGCTTGAAATAGGAAAACTTTTAGGTACAATGTCCCTTTTCATTAGGGAAATTTTATTTATTTATATTTTTTTTCCCTTGCTGCTGTTGATTAGGTTTTTTTTTTTCCCGGGTTAAGTTGAAAAGCAGCTTGAGTAACTGCCCTTTCATAAAAGAAAACTCGATTCCTGAATACCCCTCTGTAACAATGTGAAACTTCGATGAAAAAAAAGACCATTTATTTTTATTATTATTAACCAATCAAAAATTTTTAAATTTTGGAGCCACCATCTCAAATAATAAATTTCGAAAAAAAATTCCAATCTCCGACCCCGAAATCCCCCCCAAAATTTTGAATCGAATCGGGAATAATCACGGAAATTTTTCCGCCATCTTGAATTTTTTTTTTTTTGATGAAAATTTTTTTCCCACAAAATTTGCCCATATCCAGGACATTTTTTTTTTAAACGAAAATTTCAAAGTTTTCCTGGAATTATGATCCCCTCAGGAGAACATTGAAAAAACAGAAAAAAAATTAAAAAGGGAGGGGATGCATTGGAGTAAAGATTTTTATTAATTGGACGCAAATCATACTAAATTGAAAACAAATTATTCACCGGACGTATTGATGGTGAAAGGACCAAAAATTTTGAGAATCTTTTTTTTGGGTTTGAAAAAAAGGGTGGTTTTTGGTGAAACCGTATAATATAAATTGATTTTATGGGTTTTCGGTGGACGGGACGCTCGAGGACCGTATTTGGCAAGTTATATTAAAATTTTATAAATATTATATATATTATATATTATTTTTGCCTAATACTGGGTCCTTTTTCGCCTCCCCCAAAATCCCTTCTCAAATTCGATAAAATTGGGTTTTACAAAAAACTTCTCAAAGTATTCTTTTTTATTGGTTTCAAACTTTCCGTCGGTGAAAATTTTTTTTCATTTTAAAAATGATACTGCGTCCCAAATTTTCATAAAATCTTTCCTCAGAGATACGGCATTCAGCGCTGTTGCCATGTTTTTTTACACATTTTATTTAACTCCCTTCTTATACTTCTTTTCCCGGTTCAAAGTAATCTTTTGGGAAAACCCTTTCCGACATCCATTTGGGGAAATTTGGGAGGTGATCCCAAAATTTGTCAAAGTTTGGGAAAAAAAAAAAAAAAAAAGGGATCAAAATGTGGCGGTTTTTGGGGTTATGGCTTCGTTAAAATTGGTATGTGGGGTTTTCATGGACGGAGAATGAAAAAATTTAAGATGGCGGACAAGTTTTATGATTATGGTCCGGTTCAAAAAAAAAAAATTGGTGCGAAATTTCCGGGGGCGGAAATTATTAATTTTTCGTCGAAATTCATGAATTCAAGATAGCGGGTCCAAAATGGTGAAAAGGGTTTTTTGGGATTATGGGCCCATTCTATTCAATTTTGGGGTTGGGGGGACAAATTAGTTTTTGAGAAAATTTTTTTGGGGCCGTCAAAAAAAGGGGTTCGGGCGGCCGGGGTTTTGGGAACCCTTAAAAAGGGTTGGGGGGGTTTTTAGGTCAAGGGGGGGAATGTTTTTAAAATTTTAAAAAGGGGCCGTGGGGTGGATGGAAACCAAAGGTTTTGGGGGGTTTTTGGGCCCAAAATGGAGGTTTTTCAAAAAAAACCAAAATGGCGGGCAGTTTTAGGGTTTTGGGACATTTAATTGGTATATCGGCGGCTCATTTTCGGCCCCCTTCGATTCAAAATTGGTTTCGGGGTTTTGGGGTTTGGGTTGGGAAATTAAATTTGGATTATTGGTTGAAATTATTTGAAGGTGGGTTTCCCAAAAAGGGGAAAGGGGGTTTAATCTCCTTTAATTCCCATTAAATAGGGTATAGAATTAAAAAAAACCGGTTTCCAAAAAATGGTGAAATTTGGGGGTCCATTGGAAATTGGGAAACAGTAAATCACGGGAATTCCCACGTCACCTCCAAAACAGCAAATTTTTACTTTTGTTTTCATTTTAAAGAAACCTTTCCCAAAAAAAGGTTTTTTTTTAATCCCTTTTTTTCCGGGAATAAATTTTGGAAAAATCCTCAAAAAAAAGGAAAAAAAAAATACTTTTGAAGTAATAAATGAAATTATTTCTCATCGTAATCCCGAAGTTTCTTTTTTAGTATGTAAACCCTGATATGTTCTTTTTTCGAACAATATCATCCAAAAATATA
>JAFIRS010004888.1:0-71747 GCA_018342105.1 Gonioctena quinquepunctata
TATCTTTCAGATGTAGTTCAATGTCCAGCGTGGCTAAAGCCGGGAAACTAGTTGTTTTCTGTTAGACATTAACAAAAATAACTTCATTTTTATCCTGGATTTTTCAATTCACAGAAAAATCTTCTTATCAATATCCAATTGAGAATGTTTTCCTTTTCAACATGAATACCCCTCAAGAGATTATCTTGACGATGGAAGATAGTGACTAAAGTTCATCTTTCTGTCGCAGATGATTCCACATCTGATTTTATGAACATCCTGTTCATATTTTCAACAAATCAATCTATTAAGGACATCTTGGATCTTGTGACAATCGTTTAAATTTCGTACGGTGTGATCCTTGAGGAACACCTGGTGAGAAAATATACTCTTCCGAACGAAATCCTTGAAATGTTACAGATTGGGACCTATTCTTCATATAAGATTCCACCCATCTCAATAGTGAGCCTCGTACCCCAACCTCAGCAAGCCGCTCGAGAAGAAGATTATGGCTAACCTTATCGAACGCATTGCTGGCATCAACGGAATGGCGTCAACTTGTAGTCTGTGGTCCATGTTACTATATAAATAGTCAATATATTCTATTAAATTCGATTCCAATGATCGCCCTGCAAAAAAACCATGCTGTTCTGATATGATGATGGATTTCACGAGAAACTGCATATATTTGTGAACCCATTTCTCGAATAATTTAGGAATCGCAGATAGTTTACTGATAGGCCTATAATTTCTCATTATATTTTTTACCCTTTTTGAAAATTGGTATTTCATCTGCGTTTTTCCAGTATTCGGCTAGTTCAACTGAACATTGAATATAAAATTCATTCCGAGTGGGGCATTTCTTGTCGACAGCATGTGATAACGGTGATGGCGTACTGATTCGTAACATTATAATAGATGGAAAAAAGATTGAACTATGCAAATAAAACTGAACCCTGTTATCATATGTTACGCAATAGAATATGGAGAATAGAAATTACCTGATTTTGTTACAAAGCATACTTCCATAAAAAAACTTCCAATCGATACTCCCGAAGGAGCTTCAAGAGGAGTATCATACAGATATATTAAATTTTTTTCAGATCACTTACGAAAATTCGATTGGGAGATTTCAACCCACGAGGATCATAACTTTTTTCGGGGAATATACACTTCTCACGCACCACTGGAAGATATTGCTCAACAGATCGTCTTCATTTCATGTTAGTATAGTCAGTCTCCGCAATCGGAAATCTCAGGAGTGTTCTTATTCCGGACTTTTGAATCCGGTTCGGTCGAGCACTGTTACATGAGGGGAGACAAAGAGAATTTGGAGCGCAAGCCGCATTTGCTCCGAGGATATTTGTGGATATTGAGGAAAATGAAAAAGTTGCGGTCAGGTATATTGCCTCAACCAGCTGAGTTCTCGAAAATATTGCACGAGCATTATTATGGGAATACCTTTCGTTCATTGTTGTATATTTGTAACATTCCATATATGGAGAGTGGAGGAGAACGGTGGTAGATACGAGAAAAAACCATCATTCCGATAGTTGGTTGGTGCACCACATCAGTTGATCGCGTTTCAGTAGAAAATGATAAAATGAAATTTTCCTGAAATATTTTGAATAAAATCAAAGGAATTTCAGTTTAAAAATAAATTAATGATTATAAATTCATAATAAAAGCAAGATAATTGTTTATTTGTTTGAAAATATGAAGACGTTGTTTATGAATGGAATCATGTGGGCTATAACTTCAGAAATATTGGAGATATGAAAAAAATTGCTGAGAGTTGTAGCTCGTCATTTTATCTACAAAAATGCTACCTACAAACTGTGCGAAAAATCATATCGTTAGGGAGATTAACGCAAGTTTTCACTTGTAGTCTAACGTCCAGTTGAAATTAATTGTAAGGGAACGAAAAATGGCCCCAATTTTTATATAACCGGACTAGTCAGTCGATGTTCCTCGCTACTAAGAGCTGCTCAAAAAAATCCAAATCACAAGAAATGTACAGAAATCAGACCAGTTTCCAAGTTCATACAAAATCCAATCATAATAAAAAATGTGTTCAAAGATTTCCGATTAAATTTCTGTGAGTGAATACACATTTTGGTTGATAAATTCGTAAGGAATAATTGCCACGTGAATACCTTGGGCTTTGTGCTCTGCGAGGTGGATATAACCGGATTACTCTCGGTTCTATTGGAAAGAAGTATTCTTACATATAATTCGGAGGTATTTTTCATGCTATCCTTAAATTTTGTTGTAGGTACATTTTAAGATTTAATCAACAACGACCCTTGCAGAAAAATAATCGTCTGGTTTATAAGTAGGGAAGTGGCACCAGTGAATGAACATTTAAGGAACTGTGGACAACTATATTTCAGATTCATTATGAAACCCAATTCTTTCCATTATAGGTAATACTGAATACTTTATAGTTCCGAAAAATAATTAAAAAAACATGGATATATTCAGAATATTTTTTTATTCAATAAAGAAATATTCAAAGATTCCATTCAGAATTAAATGTTTTTTTTTTTTTTCAGTGACAATTCAACTCATATATAAAAAATCGCATATGCCACAGTGCAATTGTCAGTTTGACAGCGGCAAAAGTTAGATGCAACTTTCACAGCGACAAATGCACTAGTGGTTTTTTCACTTATCCATTTGTTTATCAATTATCGCGGTGTTGGTTGCCCAAATAAATAGTTTGACATGTTTGTCATCAACTTATTGAATTTCTAAGCACTAACAATGAGTCGATTCAGTGAGTCTACGAACGCCGAAATTATTCAAATTGTTAATACTTGTATGCCTACTAATACAGTTGCGACGCAATCATCAATCTGGCGACAATTTTTCACGTTTTGCGATGCAAAAAGATATGAATTTGAGCCAGATACTTCCATCGAGAAATTGAATGTAATATTGCAAGATTGGGCATTCAATATGCGAAAAGGCAACGGAAAAGACTACGAAGGAGCGGTAGTTGAAACAATTCGGAACACCACCGCTAAAGTGCTACAAAGTAAATATTATTACGAATTCAATATTGTATTTAACCCTTTCACCGACGTTCAGTTTAATTCATCACGAGCTGCACGTAATGCTAAACGTAAAATCCTACAAGCACAACCCGAAAAGAGAAAATCTAGTGCATCAGCTCTTAATAAATCTGAAGTATTTGCAATGGCCAGATTATATGACGAAAATGAACCGGAAGGACTTCAAAAGAAATTATATCACATTTTAGCGTTTGAATTAGCTTGGGGCGGAGGAGAAGTAGCTTACTGCAAAACCACTTATTTCGTATTTGAAATTGAAAATAATGGAAAAGAAACTGGACGTATCGAGTATAATCCTCCATTTTCGAAAACGAGACAAGGCGGTAACAATGAATTATGTGACAGCAAATGCGGATTACGCCTAATATTTTAGAGGAAGATATCTGTCCAATACGTTCATTTGAAAAGTTAATGGAAAAACGAAACACTTTTATAACATTGGACAGAGTATTTCTTACACCAAATCTCTTTTGGAAAAAGAAAAATTCTACTGGTTGGTATAAGAATGTGCCGATTAGAATTGATGAAATTTCCAAATAGACTAAATGCTCAGCACAACGTATTGGTATAGATGTCAAACGTGTCAAAATTACAAATCACTCTATTCAGGCGGCTGCAGTTAGCGAATTGAGTGAAAGCGGAATTGAAGAACAAGCTCTAATGGAAATAACAGGACACAGCAATTCATCATCAATAAAACCATACTTACAAGTTGACTGAGGGTATCATTCAAGCATTATTTAATCAATTCGTTTGGAAAAAGAAAAAATTTCAACATCTACTACAGAAACAATTAGCTGTGGCACCCGCAGCGACATCACTGTTCCTAGTATGAATTTCAATAACTGCGTTTTTAATAATTGTACATTCAAATAAAAATGTGTTTTTTTTTTAATGTTTCATAAATGAGGTTTGCATTGATATGTTCCTAAATTTCTTATTCATTAAATTGTCCTGCCGAATTACACTCGTGTAATGATATTACACTCGTGTATTGATATCAGGTAAATTTGTGTTGTTCAAATTCTAAACTGTTTCCTCTAGCAATTTGACTCGAAAAACTGTCAACCTAAAAATGCTCCACCTTCGGTGTCGCGTTTTTAATAGTTGAAAGTTTTTCTCGTCAAATTGCTAGGCAACAATTTCTCATTAAACAACCCAAATTTACCCGATAAAATACAAATCTCTCGTGCAATTATGAGTGATTAAACATAGACCCCCTGGACTTCCTCTTTTCCTCTCGGGAATGTATAGATGGGGTCGAAATATCACCAGTACTTCATATAACTTTTGTTCCTAAACGCCTTCGTTACCAAGTTACGGGCCCTCAAAGTTACAAAATGAAAAATGTTTTTCTTTGATAACTTTCAAAGTGAATATTCAAAATCATCTGAATTTTGGTGATTGACTGAACAAATGAATTCCTTCGATGAGCTTTCATGCAGAAGTCAGTTGTTTTGCTGAAAAGTCAGGAACGGACTACCCCCGATGGTCCATACCCCAAAACTTTGAAATGACTTGGATGGATTTGTCAATATATTTCAACATAACAAGGTTACCTGGACAATTTCCTGAATAAAAGTACTTGTGTGGAAAATCGATCGGAGCAACGATTTTTGATAAAAATGCATTTTTGTTCGACGACATCCAACCTGAGATGTCTACCATTATTCGAAAAGATTAATTTGTAATGAAAATAGAAATTATAGGTACAATGTTCATAACGAATTTTTATCATGCAAACACGTTTACCTTACAAAACTCATGGTGTAAATAATCAATCGCAAGCCTCAAGAGCAAACAGAAATGCAAAATCCGCTACAAAAACTGCTCGACTGACCCGCGTCTCTCTCAATACATTTTCTTAGTCGGCGCAAACACCCTCTCTGCCCTTGAAATAGCATGCAAGGGTCGTTTCGTATGGCTTCACGAAGTAATGTAATTCTATTCAACAAGGCATCTCTAGTGTGAATAGGTGTAGCGTAAACGAGGCTTTTTAGATGCCCCCACAGAAAGAAATCCAATGGATTTAAATCCGGAGACCGCGGTGGCCCTCCTCTACCAATCCATATATTGGGGAAAATCTGGTTCAGATGGTCCCGCACAATCAAACTAAAATGAGGAGGAGCGCCATCATGCATAAACCACATATCTCATTTCCATGAGATTCAGATAACACAACACGAAACGTGCCTATTCCACGCGTACATACAAAATATGGACTGAATTCGATATTTCATAGTGGAGTAGCTTGTTAGTTCAAAAACACCACGAATCTACATAACTTGATATTTCATTTGAAAAAATATCTACATTGTGAATGAAACTTTCAACTAGGTACTGTACTTTTTGTTTACGACTTCATTCCAGCATATTTTGTATTATCCCTGTTATAAATGTTGTTGAATTAATGTTAGCATTAATATTTCTACTGTGAAAATTTTTCATTTCAAATAATGGTGGACGATCGGGTTTGATGTCGTCGAATACAACTGCATTTTTAGTAAGAATCGTTGCTCCGATCGACTTTCTACACGAGTACTTTTATTCAGAAAATTGTCTACGTAACCTTATTTTGTTGAAAACTATTAAAAAATTATCTGTCATTTCAAAGTTTTGGGGTGTGGACCATCGGGGGTAGTCCGTTCCTGACTTTGTAGCAAAACAACTGACTCCTGCATGAAAGCTCATCGAATGAATTCATTTGTTTAGTCAATCACCAAAATTTGGATGATTTTGAATATTCACTTTGAAAGTTATTAAAGAAAAACATTTTTCATTTTGTAACTTTGAGGGCCCGTAACTTTGTAACGAAGGCTTTCAGGAACAAAAGTTATATGAAGTACTGGTGATATTTTGACCCCATCTATACATTCCCCAGAGGAAAAGAGGGAGTCCAGGGACACCCTGTATAAACCTGTGAATGAACACTATTTTTTAACTGTACTTATTTATGGATGTTATTGCATAGGAACCTCTTGCATTCATTTTTTGTGGCGGCGGATTTTTTTCCAGGACGTCATTTCTTCAAACCATATTCTATCTGCAGGGGTAGGCCATTCCCATAATTTCCCGCAGTTGGACTGAATCATAGTGCTAACTTCAAATTCCTCATTTTCGCCATTTTCTATTTTACCAGGGAAATATTCATCATCATATCGTACAACCACAAAATCCCCAATCTCAAATTTGCCATGTTCTGTTCCTCTATTTTTATTTTCCATGTCAGATTTTTCCTGGTGTTCACTTTCATCGTCATTCCAATTTTCATTATTTTCATCTTTCTTGTTTCTTATTTTCTTAGTTTTTAATATTTTTTTTTGTTCAGCTATATTAATTTTCATATCTTTTTCTTTCTCTTTCTTATCATAATATTCTTTCCATTCTTTGGAAACAATAGCAAAGGGCATTATAATTTCAACTTTTTTGTCGCGTTTGCTATCGGCAATTTTGGGCCAGCGCAAATACGACTGCCAGACATCTTCCACTGCCATTTTATTAGCTTCTTCCTTTACATCCCCGATTTCTGAGACTTCGGGAGAGACTGTGAACGATTCACTAGGTGGAATGGCATGAGATGAAAGACTTTTCTGTCCTAGTATCAGCAGAAAGACTTTTCTGTCCTAGTCATGTTTTTTATTAGTTATTTCCATTGTTTGTGTTGTTCCATCTGGGTTATGCTTTTGACTTCCCGTTATCCCCTTATCCCGTTTTTCCGTTGTCCTGTTTTTCTTTTATTCCGTTTTTCCGCTATCCCGTTATACCGTTCTTCCCGTTAGGCCATTTTTTAATTTTCCCGTTATCCCGTTATTCTGTCATTCCGTTTTCTCGTTATCCAGTTTTTTCATTATCCGGTTTTCCTGGATAGAATAAAATATAATTCATTTGACCAAGTTACAGTTTTGTTTTGGGCAAGTCAATCAGGTACAAAATGTTGATTAATATTATTTCAAATTGAATAAAATATGGTTAAAATATACACCAAAAATATCACAAACAGTGGTCCACATATATACCTACGCCACTGTTTGAACTGCAGGATCGGAGGACCATAGAGAGTTGAGCATTTGCCAAGCTCTAAGAGAAAAGAATCGTAGGCAAGGAATTCGGAATGGAATAATAATGCTGTTTTGTGTTTCTTTATTTTCCCTTCGCCATCGTAATAAATAAATTGAATCTTCACAGGATTCGAAATTTATACAGGATTAGATTCGAGAATTTGGAGTTTGTAGAAAAGAAATTTAGCATAAGCGATGATTAGATACTAATGGCAAGGTTACAAATAGTATAATGAGCACTCGTTATACTATATAAACCAAATTTTTTTTTTTTGGCATATGAGCAACAACTTTGAGATTTCCGTGAACCGTGATATTATCCTTTAATAATCGAATTATTAATAATAATGATCGATTTCATTTCAGATATCAATATTACATAATATTCAATGTTTAGCTAAAGCTACTCTGAGTATTGGAATTTTAGAAAAAAAAATACGAAATTAAACATGAATTGTATGATGAACAATCAAATTATAATAGTGTTCAAAGAAAGAATTAATCAAATTATATTATATTTTTTACATTTTGAATTTAGCTTTGAGTTTAATTTCAAATGTATTATTATCATACTAGCTGATACCCGCGACTTCGTCCGTGTAGAATTTGTATTTTTTTCCAAGTTTTTCTTCATGTTGTTCCACCTAGGAGTAGTTACGAAAAATATGCAAGTTCTGGTCGGTACGTAAATTTGAAGAATGGAGGACATTTTTTTTTTAATGTATCGATATTTTGGATTTCAATATGGTATATTTAATAGTTATAGTCCCTAGGTACTAACAAAGGTACCTATGGAGGTTGGCAAGAGCTTTCGAGGTGTGATCAAATTGTCGAGTCCCGAGTATGATGCGACAAGTGCTTTGTACACCTAGTATTCTACCTTGGTTAGTGGAGTCTAAGAAAGGACCGTAGACAGAATCTCCATGATTACAGGTTGATAAGAGACTAGAACTTGGACGAAGAAGGTAGAGCTAAAGGTGGCATACGATTTCTACAAAAGGTTATCAACATGTTTGCTGAATTTAACAATTTAACATCTCCTATTTTGAGTTGAGTATGCTCTACAAAATATAGTCTTTGGTATTTGTTACTGAAGAACAAAAGCATTTATCTAAGTTCAACACAAGGTTATGTTCCGTGAATAAAGTGCGAATGATTTCAAGGTCGTCGTTTATTTGGTTTCCATGAATTTCTACACTTTTAGTTTTGGCACTACTGTATAGTTGAGTGTCATATAGGAAAGCTTGAAGCTGGCATTATTTCAGCTTTGATGAAATTTCGGAAGTGTATAACATACACAAGACAGGGTCTAGGATGGAACTTTGAGGCACCTAAGATTTTCCTTTTTTGAGAGAAGAATATGTATCGTTCAAGTGCGCTTTCTGAGATCGGCCAACTAAATGAGATTCCACGAGATTAATGAAGTTGGTTGATAATATTTCAATTTGGAAAGGAGAAGTTGGTTGGTTATCAATGTTTTGAACGATACTATCAAATGACCTCCTTTCCACTGAAGGGCCGTGTCTCCAAATGTATTCAAGGATACTTTACGTTAAAGTGTTATATATATATATATATATATATATATATATATATATATATATATATATATATATGTCACACATAAAGTTCGCAACATATGGAAGTCTTTTTATTAATGGATACAATGAAAATTTGACTTCGCAGTTAGTTTGTGCTTGAAAAATGAGTGAAAAACAGCCTCTTCCCTTTTGTCATGTGCTACTCTAAACCTGTCAAATTTGTTTTTTTTTTAAAAAATCTTCAAAAAATCTGTTTTTTTGGAAATTTCGAAAAATTCCAAAGAAAAAAAGTTGCTCAGTTTCCAATTTTATACCTTTTTTCTCTACTGTCACTTTTTTCCAATTTTTTTTTCGAATCTTTCGCTTTATCGATTCGAACGTAACATGATTCAAATTTCATAATTTTGATGAATACGAGACTTCAATGTCATATCTTGCCCAAAAAATACCCACATTGACCTGTTACCAAAAAAATAAAATAAATGCACCTCCAGAATATCGTCTTTGTATTTGCAAAGTTCATCTAGTTTTTTCATTTTGTGAAACTGATTCGGATTTTCAATGTATGGACGTTAACATGTCAGTAATCGAATAAACGAATTTCTCTTCATTCTTATTACACTCGTATTTCTTTTTTCAACAGATTTGTATCCCGTTAGGTGCAGATGAGTTCGAAATATTTTGATGTAGTTTACACCCAACAGTGTGAACTGTTAGATGTAATTTTCGAGCAAATAATAATTTTTCGCAAAGTTTTTTGAAATAATTTCATAAATCTCATATTCTTTATTTTCACCATTAGATGTGTAAAAAACATTAAATCAAAATAACTATAACCAAATTCACAATAAAACATCATAACATTCATTGATTTATCTCAATAATCTTATAAAGAACCCGAATTCATGATTCAGTATGCCGTCCTTCCCGTTCTATACAAATTATAGTCCTTCCATTCCAGACTTTGTGACATTTTTAATAAATAGGGGATTCATGTTAGCATAACACTCCCGAATGGTATTCTCTAAATGTTCTTTGTTTGCAAATGATATGTGCTTATACACTTTTTGTTTCAGTTAACCCCATAGAAAAAAGTCCATTGGGGATAAGTTCTGTGATCTTGGTGGCCAATAATCTTCCTAATCTCGTCCAATTACTTTATTCCTGAACATCTGACTGAGACAGAATATCCAAAACTTCAGACAACTGATTCATAATGAAATTTCTGTACCTGTCTGCGTTCAAATTGTCTCTAAAAAAATATGGTCCAATTATTTGGTTATGTAATAAACCACACCACACAATTGTCTTGAATGAATATTGGTCACGGCATTCTATTACAAAATTTAGATTATTGTTGGACCACCAGCGACAATTTTGGGAAATAACTGTTCCGTTCGACGTGAAAGTTGTCTCGTCTGTCCATAAAATCCTGTAGGGAAATGTGATATCATTTTCTCTGTCACCTTGGAACCAAAATGAAAATCCTACTCAAATATCGAAATCTCTTTCTTTAAAAGTGTGTATGAACTTTGGCTTATAGCGATGGAAATTATTTTTGTGCAAAATTCTTCTCACAGTTCCACTGCCAACCCCTGTATTTTCCCTAATACTCCTACTATTAGTTTTTCCGTTTCCAACAACGCTCAAACAAACATTGAGTTGTTCTTCATTACACCTTATTGGATTATGTGGTTTCTAGAAACGATTGTCCACAGATCCAGTTTCTTTGAATGTTTTCAATATCCTTCCCACGGTACTAAAGTGAATATTTCTTCCTGGATGCTGGTGATTGAAAATACAAGCAACATCTCTATATGGCACATTCTCACCACATAAAAGAACGAATTCCACAACTGATTCATATTGAAATTTATGTACCTGTCTGCGTTCAAATTGTCTCTAAAAAAAATGGTCCAATTATTTGGTTATGTAATAAACCACACCACACATTTGTCTTGAATGAATATTGGTCACGGCATTCTATTACAAAATTTGGATTATTGTTGGACCACCAGCGACAATTTTGGGAACTAACTGTTCCGTTCGACGTGAAAGTTGCCTCGTCTGTCCATAAAATCCTGTAGGGAAATGTGATTTCATTTTCTCTCTCACCTCGGAATCAAAATGAAAATATTACTGAAATATCGAAATCTCTTTCTTTAAAAGTGTGTATGAACTTTGGCTTATAGCGATGGAAATTATTTTTGTGCAAAATTCTTCTCACAGTTCCACTGCCAACCCCTGTATTTTCCCTAATACTCCTACTATTAGTTTTTCCGTTTCCAACAACGCTCAAACAAACATTGAGTTGTTCTTCCTTACACCTTATTGGATTATGTTGTTTATAGAAACGATTGAGCCAGTTTCTTTGAATGTTTTCAATATCCTTCCCACGGTACTAAAGTGAATATTTCTTCCTGGATGCCGGTGATTGAAAATACAAGCAACATCTCCATGTGGCACATTCTCACCACATAAAAGAACGATTTCCACTTTGTCTTGTGTGGATAACATTGCATACATTTTATTTCGATTCGATCAATTGTACTATTTTCTTCCCGAGATGTTGCATTAGTCTTGTATTGTTTAAAATCACCAAATTTTATATCATGTTTAGTACAAATCGCTAGAATGGAAGTCTTTTGAATAGTTATGAAACTTTAGGTCATTGTTTAGTTTTGCAGAAAAATATGATATTTCGGGTTTGTTTGTAACTGAGTTATTGGTCAGAAAAATAATCAAACTTGGTGAAAACCTATTAAAAAAAGAAATACTAGTATAACAAGAATGAAGAGAAATTCGTTTATTCGATTACTGACATATTAACGTCCATACATTGAAAATCCAAATCAGTATCACAGTGAAATGAAAAAACTAGAACTTTGCAACAACAAAGACGAATTTCTGGAGGTGCATTTTTTTTCTGGTAACAGGCCAATGTGGGTATTTTTTGTGCAAAATATGACATTGAAGTCTCGTATTCATCAAAATTATGAAATTTGAATCATGTTTCGTTCAAATCGGTAGAACGAAAGATTCGAAAAATGATAAACAATAAGGAAAGAGTCGAAGTGACAGTAGAGTCCAAACTTGGAGCAAAGGTATAAAATTGGAAACGGAGCAACTTTCCAAAAAAAACTGATTTTTCGAGGAATTTTCGAAAAAAAATAATTTGACAGGTTTAGAGTAGCACATGACAAAAGGAAAGAGTCGGGTTTTTACTCATTTTTCAAGCACAAACTAACTGCGAAGTCAAATTTTTATTTAAAAAAAATATATATATATATATATATATATATATATATATACACACGAAATAACTATGGAGAATTGAAACTTTGGCTTCATTTGGGTTTTTTTCACTGTCAGATATTTCACCATTCTGAAAATTCACTATCCTTATGAATTGCAGTTTGTTTTACATCTTCACTACGTTTATTTCAAATTAGCATTTAGATGATTTTGAATATCTGATAAAATATCATGCTGAAACACTCGACATTCCACACTCTGGATACATCACGACAAAGTACATGATATTAAAAAAAATCAGTTCCGAATTGTATAGTGTCGGGGCTGTTATTCTCACATCAGTGTTCTGGTGAAACCCCATACGTGGAAAGCGAAATTAATTTCTCTATAGAATACTGGTTCGTTTGAGGACAAATATCACATCATCGATATTTTGATGGCACGTAATGCCCCGAGAACCCGTTAGGAATTTTCTACACATGCCATAATTCCCTGATTTGAAAAAAATCTGCTTTTACGCCACCCTTCCCGAAATTCTATCGCATTCAAATTAATGGACGCCCGAAAATAAAGATTAATGGGTTTTCAGTCGATAATTCGGCTTTTTTATTTCAGCACTGTTACCCTCGCAAATTAAAATGATTTTGATTAATTGCTTGTTACGAAGCGACCGCGATTCTCTTTCATGTCGCAGAGTCGGATTTTCTAGAATTCTGATTGATTCCCTTTGACAGAAAATGTTTTGATATTTAACTTTACTCAACTTTACTCAAATAAAAATGATTAAATAAAATGTTGCAGACAAGCTTTCATACAAATGCCCTGAAAAGGAAAACACTATTTCTTTAATTGTTTGACCTAGGTTATTCTTTGAGTAGTAGATTAAAAACCTTGCCGCGCAAGAATATCTATTTCATATTCGCGGCAAGCTATTGAATCTTCTACTCGCGTAATAACCTAGGCCAAATAATAAAATAAATTATGTTTTCTCTCGTATAAAAGCTTGTCTCTAAAATGTTTTTTCAATCATTTTCACTCAATTCTTTTTAGTCATTCATGAAATCCGTAATTTCATTGAATTCTGACGAAAACTGATCTCCAACCCCAGAAAAAACCACATACCAATTGTTAATGGAATCGGGCTATAATAACAAAACGCGTCGCCATCTTGGAGCCATGAAATCTGACAAAAACATCATGATGTCCGACTCCAAAAACCCCCACACACCAATTTTGAATGGAATCGGGCTATAATCACAAAACTCGTCGTCATCTTGGAGCCGTCATCTCAAATCCGTGGATTTTGACAGAAAAGTCATGATCTCCGTTCCCAAAAACCCACACATACCAATTTTTATTGGAATCGGTGTATAACCACAATACTCGTCGTCATATTGGAGCCGCCATCTTGAATTTATGAATTTCGGCAGAAAAATCGTAATCTCTGTCCTTGAAAACCTGCACATGCCAATTTGGAATAGAATCGAACTATAATCACAAAACTCATCCGCCATATTGGAGCCGTCATTTTGTTTTTCTCTTTCAAAAATTCCATTATCACCGGAATTATAAACACCTGCCAAATTTCACGTCAATTGGACAACTACAAGTGGGTCAAAATTTACTTGCAAGATTTGAACAGGGTATGTTACCAAATAGGTGCGAAAGTTTTTAGGGGGTGATTCCTTGTCAAAAATTAAAGGTGGTCTCTCATGTAAACACAAGCTCTCAGGCCTTCCCTTGAATAGCTACACGCTTCCAAAAATGAGAAAAAAAAATATGTTTCTCTTGAAATTGCTGAAGAGTAGTAGGAATGGCATTTCTACCAATAAAAAGGCAACCTATGAATATTTTTTTAATTTTGTTGTGATCTTTCAAAGGGGTGAAATATGCAACCCCTATTCCATTTTTTACCATAACTTTTTAACGAAACATTTTCTCTCCCTCTCTTTATTTTATCTTCCAATTACTCACTTGATGAAATAGACATTATTCTGAATATCATAAAGTTGTTTATCATAGATAGCATATACAGGGTGTTATGTAATAAGTGTCCGATATTTTACAGGACGAATACTCAGTTATTTATAGGGTGAAAAGTTCATACAAGCATGGGTCCGCAAGGCCTTCATTTTTTATAAACAAGGGGTTGAAATTTTATTTTTATTTTGGTTTTTCGTAAATAATTTTTAAAATACTGTCGATATTTGGACGAAAATTGGTATTTGGGGATTTTTTCATATCAGAAATTCAAATTTCGGACCGATGCTTATATTAACTTTTCACCTTATAAATAACTGAGGAATCGTCCTGTAAAAATAACAATTATTACATAACACCCTGTATAATGCTTTTGACAAGGAACTGATACGTGAAGGATTCTCGATTTCTCTAAAGTATCCCTAGAATTCTTTCCACATGTATTGCAATTGTTCTCTACCCCCTACCAGAATATCTCACATTCCGTAACCTTCATTACCGTCTGTGTTTTCCACTCTTAGTAAACGTCACAATCGAAACAACAAAAACGAAGAATGCGATATTGAAATATAACGTGGACTTCGGATCCGTGCAATTAAATGCCTTTCGTAGCAGGGCATTCTCCTAATCATATCATGCATTATAGGGGAAGGAAAAGTATTCGAAAGTATTCCATAATCGTTCCTAGAACTAACAAAGAAGGGATCATGTTCGTAATATTTGCTCTTGAATATGAAGAAATTTTAAAATAGACATAGATGCAAAGAATTGAAATTTGTGAAGTTTTTTTCTGTGGGACTGAAGTAAAAAGGTTACTTCCATCACTCCTTTGGTACTCTTTTGATGCAAGAAACATTTTTACTTCAGTCCCACAAAAGGAAACTATACTGGAATCGAAGTGAAGAAGAATTGAACATTTTATTGGATCATATGAACGGTCAAGAACCGACGATCAAATTCACGTTAGAATTAGAACAAAACAACCAACTCCCCTTTTTAGATGTCATGATCCAAAAATCATCATCCCGAATGGAAACATCTGTACACAGAAAGAAGACGCATACCAATCGATATCTACACTACAACTCAAACCATCATGCCAGTGTGAAAAAAGGCATAGTTAAATGTCTCTATAATCGAGCCCAAATAGTTTGCAATTCCAACCAGAATCTACAGGAAGAAATAAACTACATAAAATCTGTTCTCAAGGAAAATGCATACCCGGATCAGTTTGTGGTAAAAACAATCACTGACATTGAAAACAAAAATCCATCAAACAACCAATTAACACAACCAACAGGATAACCAATTGACACCACCTACACATTTCAATTAACGCCACCTACACATTTCACAACCAACATAATACCTTATGTCCGCGGATTATCTGAAAAGATCAAACGAATTGGACATAGGTATGATGTGAGAACATCATTTAGAACAACAAACACACTGAGATCTATACTAACACAAACAAAACCAAAAAACGCAGAAGAAAGTACCAAAAACTGTGTTCACAACATACCTTGTTCGTGAGGTGATAGTTATATAGGTGAAACATCAAGACCATTGGAAGTGCGCCAAAGTGAACATCAGAGTTACATCAGAAATCGACAAATAACCGGGTCAAAAATTGCAGAACATATCCTCACATCCAATGGCAATCATACGATTGAATGGAATAGGACAAAAATCTTGATGAAAGAACCACATCAAGAGAGGAGAAAATTGAAAGAAACGACCTGTATTCTCCTTTCCAATAACAAATTCTGTTGAAATGGATCATACATGGTTACCTCTACTCAGAGAGGAAGTGAGATATGGTAGAATGCCCATATATCAAATGAGCAATACGTCACTCTCAAACTCTTTTGGCAGATCTCAATTGACATCCGCCAGTTAAAAAAGCGAAAAAGACTCTGCGAGAAAAAATCCAAATTATTAAAACAATTAAAGGAGATTCAGAAGATTTTGAGAACGGGGGCAGATATAGTCCCCGAAACGTCAAGCAAAAACTATATAAACAAGTATCTTTTGAATAAAAAATAAAAATTTTTGATAGGCAAATTCAGAAAACGACAAGTTATTTACCAATTGAATCATTTTTCTATAGGAAATATAATTTGGTGAACGCAATAACTTATCGGGGTGAACTAATTAGTTTGCCTTTCACACTTGTATAGATTTTCCTGATTATATTTTCATTTTCAGACTGTGGTTACCCAAAAAACATGTCAAAAAACTATACCACTAGTGAATGAGGTGTTGAGATCGACTTATATAGATGACGAACGAATTGAACAAATTTCAACTCTTTTGAATCTATGTCTATCACAAAAGTTTTCATATTCGATATCAAATATTACCAACAAATTGAAGGGCTTCCTATGAGAAGTTGTCTCTTTCCTCTTCTAGCAGATATGTTCTTCATGAACAATTGGGAAAACAAATACATTGTCACTAAAAATAATATTGAAATTCTTTACTGGTACAGATATGCTGATGATTGTTTGGTGTTCATACATGGAGATTCAGATACAGCTGTTCAGCTTCTGAACAAAATTAATGAAATTAAATAAACTTTTCAGACATCACAATATTTAAAAACAATAACAATCAGCAATCGTCTTGTTTCATCTAATCAAGTATAGCTATTGGTCTGTAATTGAAGACAGAAATTTGTTGATGTTTTTTTCAATGTTTCAGTTCATTGTTGGATATATTATGTAATCTTACAGGATTTTATGATATAAGATGGTATATTGTCTGACCCAGACATTTTTTTTGGATCTCTTTTCGGAAAGCATATTCCATATCAGATATATGCAAAACTTTCCCGCTTCGTAATCATTCTTAACATCTCCAGGAATACTAATGAATCTTTTCTTACACCGAGTAAAAATATTCAGCAAAAGCTGTTGCACTTTCTGGAGGTTTTCCAGTATGAAATGAGAAGATATCCACTGGACCCTTCAGAATTTTACTCATTGAGATTTGATTTCAGGGAGAGAGAGTCGATAAAATCATACAATCTACTCCCTAGCAAAACGAGAGTGTTTTATCACGCGACGTATCTCTCGGTTGATTTTTAAGTACACATTATTTTCGCAACTTACTACTGAAGACTGAACGAACAAAATTTGGGGCAAGTCCCCTGCCTATTTCTGCCCCGCCCCAGGCTTGATGCGCCTCAAGCCATATGCTTATGAGTCTAAATGTTCCATCCAGGCTGTCGGCTGCAGGAGATATTGCTGCAGTTATTACAGGGATTCCTGCACGTATTATGAACATTGCCATCGCGCGTTCTCCATGAATGTTTTATTGGCCCAAATTAAATTTCCCTGATAAATTAGTGTTGCTGGACGTTGAAGTAGGGGTGAAGAAGACTAACGGGCATAATGCTTAACTATAAGCTGTGTGGGAAAAAGGGGGTGGTTTTCGTCTTGAGAGATTTGTCCTTGAAAGAGGAACCGGGAGAATAAATCATGTCGATTGTCACGATTGTCAACTGTCACCACTGAACGATTTCAAAGAAGAACTTTTACGTGTAGGCCAATCAAATAGAGATTTTGTGCTGCAATGAAGTGCATTAAAAAAATCAAATTGCAATTATGCCAAAATTAATAATCCAACAGTGTCTGAATTTTCCACACATAAAATACATATCAATCACTACTATGTTAAAAAGGGAAACATTCTCAATTATATTGATGAAAATTTTTCTGTAATTGAAAAATCCACAATTAAAATGAAGTAATTTTTTGTGAATGTCTAACAGAAAACAACAACTTCCCGGCTAAAGCCACGCCGGACATTGAAACTACATCTGATAGATATTGTGAAGAGGCCCTACTCAAAGAAAAAAATTTAAATTGAAAATTTGCATTTTTCTTCAGATAGTAATTTGATTTTCTATTCCAGTCTCAATTAGAACTCATAAAGATGAATGAGGCAAATAAGAATGTTTTCCAAAAGAGATAACTCACCAGAAATCATTCGTAACATTGACGCAGGAGAGACATCGCATTCACTAGGTCTTCAATACATTTTTGTCGACGAAAATCTATTCCACGCTTCCACGATCATCAGGAAGACCGGAAGAAATGGGAAACACATTTTCAAGAAGCAATCTCACGTTGCAAGGATGGAAAAAGTTAGAATCATTTCTTTTGGAAAGACACTTTGAAATTAGTGTTTTCCGACATTAAAACCTGTCATGGGGTATGATAGATTGATTTGTTGAAAAATAACAGGATTTATAAATAGATGTGGAATATCAGACTGAAAGATAAACTTTAGTCACTATCTTCCATCGTCAAGATAACCTCTTGTGGGGTATTCATGTTGAAAAAGGAAACATTCTCAATTAAATATTGATAGAAAGATTTTTCTGTGAATTGAAAAATCCACATTAAAATGAAGTTATTTTTTGTGAATGTCTAACATGAATACCCCACAAGAGGTTATCTTGACGATGGAAGATAGTGACTAAAGTTTATCTTTCAGTCGCAGATGATTCCACATCTGATTTTATGAACATCCTGTTTATATTTTCAACAAATCAATCACTACTATGTTGTAGAGAGCCTTCTTAAAAAATCTAAAAATGATTGTGTTGTGAATTTTAAAAAAAACGCAGATTTTTTACGGTTTTTCTCCTTAACTAATAATTAATAATAATAATAATAATAATAATAAATGCTTTTATTGGAGGTACAGCAGTTAGCTTATATCCTAACAAAAGGCAGGATTCAATGCCTGCACATGATTGCTCATGGCAGGAATTGCTCTTCCATCCAACCATTCAATCGAGTTGTGCTAGAGCTCATTTTTATATAGAGATTGCTTTATTAGTTTTCAAGTTACAAGTCAAAAACGATAAAAAAAAATTGAAAAAAGTTTGTAAATGTTTATAACAAATTGAGCAATGACAGTTGGGAGTAGGAAACATAACAGGATATAACTGATGGCACAGTCGGCTTCCTGGTAGAATTTTTGTCACGAAAAATCTCTATTGATGTACTAGGAATCAGAAGACAAAAAACAGCGTGTGCAACTCAATACACATGGAAGAAGTGACATTTGCTTGAAATACCATCACAGGAAAAAACCTAGTGAGGTGAGGTCTGGCGATCTGGGTGGCCAGGGTTATTCCATATTACGCCCAATTACTTTACCTCGAAATAATTTCCAAGATACATTGTTAAACACGTGCCCAATTATGAATTGGCGATCCATCATATTGCAACTATAAGTTTTGTCTTTCATCAAGAGGCATTTCATCTAAAACTTTACCTATTTCATGATTTGAAAACTCCAAGAATCTCTGTGAATTTAACTATTTCCAGAAGAAATATGGCCCTATCACTTTGTTGTCTTGAAGGAATATTGATCTCGATATTCTATCACATTTCAAACTTCAGTAAAATTTAAAATATTCGATCAAGCTAACATTTCTGATCTGACCACTCCCATCTTTGTTTCGCATAACTAGTCGTGAATTTTCATTTCTCAATTCTCAAGGAATGATTACGCGATTCCCCACATTGAAGAACCATTTTCTATGGAATGTTATTGATTGATGATATCAACTGAACTGGAGCATATCATATACTTTTACCATAAAAACTTTTTAACAAAAATTCTACCCGACGAAAAAAAAAACTGAAAAGCAAAAAATAAAATAATAATAACTAAGCTCCTGAACTAATGTCAGAAACTAATTTTGAGTCGGCGCCAAACAAACAAGCAAGTTAATTACGTTGAGCGTGAAATGATGGAAGCGGGGTGCGCGGCGGCGGCAGCGCGTCCCTTTGCCGGAAATTACCGAGCGTTCTCGAAGTCAATAGCTACACGTGAGGGCACACGTCGTTGTATTTTTGTGATGTTATTGTTTATCGCTGGAGATGTCACGTTGCATTTTTATTTAATTTGTTCTGATAATTTTTTAAAAGTAATTCAATGATCTTCGTTGTTTATTTGTTTGGCGCCGACTCAAAATTAATTTCTTACCATAGTTTCGGAGCTTACTTATTAAGACGAAAAAGGTTCATTCAATTCTTTGCTTTTCAGTGTCTTTTTTCGTCGGTCCCATTTTTTGTTGAAAGGTTTTTGTTTTTACAAGCTTTCATTCAGTTCTTTCGTTAGAGTCAAATCTTGCAAGTGAATTTTGACCAACTTTCAGTAGTTCGATTGATTTGAAATTCTGCAGGTGTTCATAATTCCGGTGACAATGCATCATGGAGTTTTTGTTGGAAAAAAAACAGAATGGCGGCTCCAAGACGGCGGAGGATATTTGTTATTATGGTCCGATTTGATTCAAAATTGGTATGTGGGGGTTTTCGGGGTCGGAGAATATGAATTTTTTGTCAAAATTCATAAATTCCAGATTGCGGCTCTGAGATTGAGGACGAGTTTTCTGATTTTGGTCATATTCCAATCAAAACTGGTATGTGGGGGTTTTCAGCTTCGTAGATTATAAATTTATTGTAAAAATCTATGAATTCAAGATGGCGACTTTCAGGATGGCGGACGAGTTTTGTAATTATGGTAAGATTCTATTCAAAATTGGTGCGTGGGAGTTTTTGGGGTCGGAAATCATGATTTCTTTCAGCTCAAAACCTATAGGGAAGAGACCTTGTAATAACAATGCTCTATTAGAAATGAACAGGTTAAGGCGAACTAACTAAAAAGCAAAAAATTAGATAACTAATAAAGACAATATTCCATTCAAGCCGTGTACTAAAACAAATGAGATCAATTCACGTCATCGCCCGTCGCGCAGATTGTAATAAAATTATTACTTCAACAAGTTCTTACTTACCAATATTCATTATCACTACTTTCATGAACACTCACAAAAACAATTGCAAGAGCCTCCCTCTGAATGTGGGGGGTGAAGCCGTTGATGAAGTGCTTAATATGAATCATATATCTATCAAACCCAATAGAATGGCATAAAAGTGAGAACTCGAATTTTAACTGATAATTATTGCCCTATACTGATGATAGAAAGAAACATTTGCAATCCAATATCCATTTATATGAATTATGAATTATATATGTCATTCAACATTCTGCGTGGTATTAGCTAGGAAAATAGTTGTTTTCTACTCCTCATCTACCAACCTTTAGTTTAATCTATATTAAACCATCATGGATAAGACTTTGAGAATGTTTATTCTTTGTTGAATATTCCTCTACATTTTGCGAAAACAGCGGCTTCCTTCTGTATTCCATATGATAGTCGGACGAGTAGCCACTCCTATTTCAACTTCATTCGAATTAGGTTGTTATTGAGTTTCTGCCCGTCGCGCAGATTGTAATAAAATTATTACTTTAACAAGTTCTTACTTACCAATATTCATTATCCAATGAAAATAATTGGTACCTACTTTCATGAACACTCACAAAAACAATTGCAAGAGCCTCCCTCTGAATGTGGGGGGCGAAGCCGTTGATGAAGTGCTTGATATGAATCATATATCTATCAAACCCAATAGAATGGCATAAAAGTGAGAACTCGAATTTTAACTGATAATTATTGCCCTATACTGATGATAGAAAGAAACATTTGCAATTCAATATCCATTAATATGAATTATGAATTATATATGTCATTCAACATTCTGCGTGGTATTAGCTAGGAAAATAGTTGTTTTCTACTCCTCATCTACCAACCTTTAGTTTAATCTATATTAAACTATCATGGATAAGACTTTGGGAATGTTTATTCTTTGTTGAGTATTCCTCTACATTTTGCGAAAACAGCGGCTTCCTTCTGTATTCCATATGATAATCGGCCGAGTAGCCACTCCTATTTCAACTTCATTCGAATTAGGTTGTTATTGAGTTTCTTTCTGTCACTAGGTGCCGTTTCGCGGGTCAATTTGAAATTCACCTCGTAACATGTACCCATTATTGACTAAGCATAGCTGTGTCGATGTAATTCAGTTTCGCTTCAGCCGGAGATCTTTGGCTGGGATTGCCCTATACTAATGAGCACTAGCAGGTCGAAATCGGTCCATAGGTGTCCAGCGAGGCTGATTTAAACTAAACCAATCATGTCTTTTAGAAAAACATTTGCAATTCAATATTTATTTATATAATTATTGCATGGATATCGAGCAGATATCATTCAAAATTCTGCGTGATAATAGCCAGGAAGTAGTTGTTTTATACTCTCATCTACAACCTTCCAGTTTAATTTATATTAATATTATGGAGAAGAATCATTTATATGAATCATTGCATGGATGTAGAGCAGACATCATTAAACATTCTGCGTGGCAAGTTCAACCCTACAGTTCCAACTTTAGATTTACAGTTATTTTGAAATCTCAAATTATTAGTTTGGGCCTCCAAATCTACAGTTTTTTATTTATGATGCTAGCACCATTTATTTTATCTATTGTGTAGTCCGTACACCAACTCAGCTTCAGAAAAACCATCATACCACCATTGTCTTAAGATACATTATTAATACCGGACCGGACTACGTAATTGTCGAACAATTTAATAGATGGCGTTAGCGGATAGAATAGAGTAGATCGTTCCATCTTTCGTATTTCGGTCGGAGTCTGTTTTATTCACCACTTAACCAGCGATTGTTACTCGGGAATCCCATGCCTCTTGTATTGCCCGAGCTGCCTGTCATTTGTTTATATTTCTGTTCGATCGATTGTTGTATTGTATTTTTGTGTACCGTGTTACTAGACTTAATAACGGAAACAGTTACGACTATGATTATAATGATTGTTATTATACATGTTTTATTCCCAAGTTTACTTCGTTAATATGATTAAAAGTTTGATCACATGATTTCTTTGTTTATAATACCTTCCCCATATGTGTTTTATTTATTACTACCATTAAATAATACAAAATGAACATAAGCTATAGATTTATCGTTTTTTTATTATCATTAACAGTTTTCTACAGTTTTTTTAAGCATGTATGCAGTTTTACTCTAGGATGGGGATGCAACATTGTGCGTGGTATTAGCCAGGAAAGTAGTGGTTTTCTACTCTTCGTCTACCAACCTTCAGTTCAATTTATATTAAATTATCATGGGGAAGACTGGGAATTGTTATTCTTTGAAGATCATTATTTGCCAAGTTTGAAGGCTTTATCAAATACTGGGGTCCAACTGAATTGACCTTCTTTCTCTTGTAAGAGATATAATGGTCTCAGTAGAGTGGATTGCATCGCTGAAAATTTGTTATACAAATTCATCAAACCCAGGAATGCTCTGAGCACGGTAAGATTTTTGCATTTTTGGGATAAATTTCTTTTTTATCGATTCGATGTATAAGATATTCTCTCTTCCTTTGTTCAAGGTATCGATGTGCTTCATCCGGAAGAGTGATTGTTGTTTGATATTACGACAAATAGCTTCATTTTTATCTTAGATATTTTAAGTTTCAGAATTTTTTTTCCAATATTAATTGGTGATTTTTTTTTTATATTCATTGTATCTATTCCTTCATAGATGTCATTCAAGTAACACGGAACATTTTCAAATGTTGGATAGAATTTTTTTCATCCATAACTTTTATTCAGAGTTTCTTTACAGGAAACGGCCCCGACAATCACTGTTATTTCATAACCCTGACAACACATTTCACATTGAAAAAAATCGCAAAAACATAACCTATATTATCTTCAGCTGATGCTGATATTATTTGGAAGAACGTTTGAGATATTTCCAATACAGATTTGGATCAACTGAAATTATATAGGTTCAAAATCTGTATTTGATATTGCACATAAAACGCAATAAATCAGATATATCTCGAACATGGCATTGGCTGGTCTAAAAATAACTTCGAATATCTCCTAATCTTCATTTTTCTATCTCAAGTGGACAGTTTTTGATGCAATTTTCATTGAAACCTTGAATAATTACCTACCATTTTCAGAAACATCTGGGAAATTTCTACCCACAAATGCAATTACCGCCTCAACCCAATTGGAATGATCTATTATTCGAAACCGGGCACCTGACCTGCAGGTACATTTTCCGCAAATGGAAGCTCACTTTCCATTCGAAAATACTTCCGCCATCTGTGCTTGCTCCGTAATTTATTTTCCTCATATTTCTTCGGCAATGTTGAAATGAGCCGTTTGGGCCATTTCCTGTTGATTTTTCATCCCAGCCATCCCATAAATATTATGGGGATGAAGTTGTACCGATAGCAAATGATAGAATATGATGAAAAGGCAACCCTACTACAGCTAGAAAAAATATGTATATGAAATTTTCGGAATAAATACTATTGTTCTTTAAATTTAAAAAGTACTTTGATTTCTGAATCTAATGAATTACGATCATTAATACAGGTTGATGAAAGTAACAAAAAAAAATTATCTGACTTCTATGAAAAGTCTTTCAAAGACTTCCAGGGGTAGGAAGTCCCAGTTTCACATCAAAGACACTCAATCAATGATAACAGGAGATACAGGATGTTAGTGAATAAGTGCGACAAACTTCAGGGGGTGATTCTGCATGAAAAAATATAATTTTTGTCCGCAAATACTTCGTTTTCCGAAAAACGGGGTGTTGAAGTTTTTCTCAAAAACTGACTATTTATTTATTGCTCTGAAACAGGTCGAGATATGCAGATAAAATTCGGTGAGTTTGAAGAGGTAGTTATTGCGCATTTTTTGACATGCAATTGAGAATTTTATGTTCTAATGGATTAATTAGGGCAAAAATTAATTTAAGATGTTCCAAATAATGAAATTGTCAGTTCTAAATAGAATTTCAATAAAGATAATAAGAATGTCTTAGATTTTCTTCATGTTCAGCATAGTTGAAAAAAATTATAATTAATTGTGGTTATATCATCTGCAGATCAACAATGATTAATATTAAGAATGCAGCTGAATTTTCAAATCAACTGGACTTTTTTGTCGTCTTCCAGTTATTCAAGATGGCGGCTCAAGAAGAAAATAAAATTTACGAGAGGGTGCATTTTTTTCCCATGTCGACCTCGGATACACTTATCATTTCTCTTCGATACGAAATTCCATGCCCCCGTAGAAAAAAGAATTGTCTTTCGAATGGCGAGAAGCACGATGGAAACGGAGTACGAAAAATTTTTTTCCGCTCCAAAGTGAAAAAAGTGATTTCTGCTGAGGCACCGGTGCAGACTTCGGTGTGAAATTCTAGAAACTTATGCAAAAAAACTAAAAAAAACTATTTTGGGTTTTTTTTTCGGAAAAAAAAATCATTTTCGTTTTTTTTTTTCGGAAGTTCAGATTTTTTTTTCTAATTCGGGAACAGTGGAAGAAAGAGCAATTCTGCGAACTCCAATCGATTCAAAGGCCAAATTAGTCTAGAAACGGAATTCAGTTGCGATACCCCTAAATATCTTCGAAAAACCAAAGTGGTCGTATGATCTCCGGTTTGAACCAAAATGTGGGAGATGCCGCGTGGATTCCGAAAATCTAGCATCTCAATCTGACAGATCAACCGCGAATCCTGAAAAATTGAGATAACGGCGAGAGAAATCATAGATGGCACACCGGTCGACTTTGACATATGTCAAATGAAAAAACCATCGGAGCGCAATCTGAAAATGACTTTTCTATACGTAAAAAACTCCGCTGAATCCACAAAAGTGAACATCCCGTTGATAGGTCATAAAATAAAGAAGCTATCATCATCTTTTCCACCGGCGCACCGACGTTTCGAGACTTTGCGACATCATAGCTCAAGATGGTCACTTTTTTGGATTCAGCGGACCTTTTCACGACAGAAAAAGTTATATTCCGGAAATCCCCTTTCTCATTTCGTTTTTAGATCGTCAATCCATCCATAGGGACGTCATCGAAAATGCGTTCTGTCATATCAACTACAGCATATGTGGTATCTCAATCCGGCAGATTCACCGTGAATAATGAAAAATCGATATAACGGCGAGAAAAATCATAGATGGCGCACCGGTCGACTATGACATTTGTCAAATGAAAAAACCATCGAAGCGCAATCCAAAATCTATTATATCCAAAACATCAACGTCGTCTTCAAGGAATAATTCATCTTCTACTTTCATGACTTACCATACCAAAGAGATTACAAACACTATTATCCGAAAATTGAAATTAGGAAACTTTACAAGAAGTAAAATCTCGTATTGAGGTTATACAGCAAAGTTTTGTAAACATAGGTTTCACATAAGCCGAGCTTCAAACACAAAGCTGCCAAATTTGACGGTTGAGAGCGCTTTAAACCCTAAAATACTTGCGGTACATATAAACTTACGTAAGCGCGCTTAAATCTTAAAGCTTGCTTATCAACATACGGAGAATATGGGCCTAAGTTGTTCTTCCACTTACACTAAAAAAAATTCTACCTATTCTAAGACAAAAACAGATAAGAATAGAGGAAAAATTTGGTAGTGGTAAATAATTAATATGATGCTGGAAAAGACGTACATGCTGAACTTATTTTGGTTGTCATATAGGAGTAGAAATTTATATGGAATTAATAATTGAGTTGATTTTCTAACAGGAGTTTGAATTTTTTTCGTAAACCGAAGTTTTGATTTTTCATTTCTTTTGGTAACAGTTAAACACTTGGCATATATTATAACTAAATGACAGCTTGAAAAAATTTGTTTTGAAACTAGGTGAGGTAAGAGTACCTTCAAATCTGATGTTCAGATTATGAATAACGGTACGAAAAGTGATTTTCCAGTACAGGTAGGGCGGTTTTTAGTTAGTATAATTTTTTGATATAAATTAGCACATTTAATTTCCGTCTGTTTTCATTGTATCCAACCCGTTTCACGTAACTTATGGGATATTCTTTGATATTTCTAATACCGTGAATGAGCCAAGACACGAGTTCTGCACTTTCTGAATCCTCTAAGTATACTGTTTAGTTAAACATGGGCTATATAAAGTATTCGAATAATTGAAACGTGATAAAACTAGTGCATCACAAAGAGTTGTTTTCGTCTCTTTTGATAGTACGTGTCTGTTTCCATATATAAGTTTCAACGCAGAGTTTGCAAGTTGTATTTGTTTGTTAACATGTCTCTCAAAGTCGAAATCGATTAAAATTCCAAGACTTTTGGATTTCTTCGGGGTTGTAGTGGAACATTATCAACCGTAATTCTGAAAGATTCACTTGCTTTTTGGCGATTCACTTTCCTCTGACTCCACCGGAGTTAGTAGATGTAGCGAAAGTAGCGTTACAAAAATTATTGCCAGCTAAATCGCGGAAAATTTACGAAACCGCGTATTCAAGATTCATGGACTGGAAGATGAAAAGACATGCAGTTCTTTCTCGGAGACGGTGTGATTGGCTTATTTTCCGGAACTGGCACAACAAAAACCATCAACAGTGTGGTCGAATTATTCAATGATTGAAAGTATGTTAGAATCCAATAATAATGTAGACATTTCAAACTAATCACATTTCTGGAACAAAATGGAAACGGTTACACGCCCTAAAAAGCTGCGATTTTTACGAGTACACAAATTAGTGATTTCTCGAATAATGCTCCCGATGAAGTTTATTTAATGGCCAAGGTCGTTGTTGTATTTGGGATTGCAGGAGCTTGTCGAATTTGTGACATCAGCCAGGTAACATTAAATGATATTGGAGATTCGGGAACGTTATTAATTGTGAAACTCAAGCAAACAAAGAATGATGTAAACAGGAGATTTGTAGTTACTGAAGAATATATTAAATTTTACCGAATGTACATAGCCCTTCCAGCAGCAGCAAAGGATCGCCGCCTTTTTTATGCATATCGCAATCGAAAATGTATCAATCAGGTTGTGGGTAAAAATCAGTTTCATAAGGTACCGAAACAGTAGCTAATTTTCGTCAACTTGAAAATGCTAACTCATATACAGGTCATTCATTTCGAAGATCGTCTGCTACACTTTTAGTTGAATCTGGGGGAGACTTGATGACACTAAAGAAACATGGCGGTTGGAAGTCATCAACGGTCGCTGAAGGGTATGTTGATGAATCGGTAGCACACCGGACAGAAATAGCTAATGAAGAGTTTAGAACGTGTGGCAGTGCAGAAATAACACCCGATTTGTGACCAGGTACATCAACGGCAGTTGTGTTCATGGCAGAAAAAAATATAATTTAAACACAAGAAAATTCGACTGTTGTACCGAATAGTTCAAGGAACATGTCATTCACGCAATGCACATTTAATAATTATACTTTTGATATAAAGAAAATGTAACTTTTGTATAATAAAATATTCTGAAATCAAATATCTACCTTCACTTATGGCAGAAAAATACTCACTTTTTTCCCGGGAAAAAAAGTAATTTCATAAAAAGTAATATTTTGTTACCTATCAACAGAGATATAATGTCAAACTTTTTTCCCGTCACAGAAATAAATATATTTTATAGGTCTTTTTGAAAAAGTTCTTCGTTGTCATTTTTAAAATTTCTGTAGTTACATATTTTTGTAGTCCATTTGTCATCATCGCCTCTTAATTTACAATGAACTATGAAGTGATCTGAGATACCGTTATTATCGATGACACCCCCTTCTACTACAGAATTCTCGTTAACTATAATCAAATTCAATGGTGTTTGGCTGTTTTTCCGTGTAGCATCGAAGACATAAGCTGAATGCAAATAAATAGAATAGCATACTCTCATTATGTGATACAGGATATATCATACAGTGCTACTCAAAATTCCCCTCCCCCTCCCCCTCTTATTTTTGGAACGATTATACATGAAGAAGTGAAATTTGGAAACTGAATATTAAAGGTTGTAAACTTCCCTACTAGTGATGATAGATGACGAAATCGTCAAAGATGACGTCACAAGGCCATTGTAAATAATTTTAAATGGAACCCTACGGCAAGCGACACCTCTTTTAGAAGGTATCGAAAAAACCTATTCAATGATACTAATTTTGTTTGTGTTTATGGCAGTTTTGGCAACTCCCTTTTAAAAAACGCAAAGCTGTGATGAATTAAATCAGTAAATACTTAAATTCCAAATTCGAACTCCGCCTCTGGATAGTTGTCAAATAAGCTGAAGTTAGTCTCCCTAATTCGACGTTTTTGTAATTGTCCAAGTTTTTGTACATTTAATAATTTGCGTATTGTTGATCGAACGTTTAACTGTTTTAGCAGCTTTTGGTACTTTTAATATTTTTGTACATTTTAATAATTTGTTAAACTGTTGTGAGCCGAACGTTCAAGTGCTTCAAGAAACGAAATGGTACGTGCTTTAGGTGATAAAGCAGCAGCGATCCTAATTCTTGGTGAAACTGGACAAAATATTCATCTAGCAGAACGCATTTTTAATGAGAGGTTTCCCGATCGCCCCATTTTGAGGACTAATTCAAGGGATCTTCTTCGTAAGTTTGAAACAACGGGTAGTATTAATGATGCGAAACGATCTGACAGACCACAAATTTCTGATGAGAAAAAAATGTATATACTGGCAGAAGTAATAGTTAATCCTACTTCTTCAACAACTCACGTTGCATCTACCTGTGAAGTCAGTCGAAGTACAGTACACAGGGTGTTGAAAAAAAACAAATCCCATCCATACAAATTAAAAATGGTTCATCAACTCTCAGACGACGACCCAGACCGAAGACTAGAATTTTGTGAAAATATAGAAACTGAAATCAACCAACAGCCAGACTATGTCAGAACAATTTGTTTTAGTGACGAAAGTACTTTCTATCTAAATGGAAATGTGAATACACAGAATGTGAGGTATTGGAGTGACGCAAATCCTCACCTGTTTCGTGAAACACATACCCAATTTCCCCAGAAGGTGAATGTTTGGGCAGGTATCCTGGGAAACCACACCGTTGGGCCTCTTTTTTTAAATACCCATTCAACTGGTGAGGTTTATCTGGAGCTGTTGCAAAACGCAATAGAACCGTTAATCCTTGAAATTTTGTAAGATAATCCAGATGAATTCGGCAATTTGGAAATAACATTCCGACAGGATGGTGCTCCTCCACACTATTATGGTGCAGTAAGACGGTATTTTGATGAGGAGTATCGTGGTAGATGGATTGGACGACGAGGTTCAACGGAATGGCCAGCTCGATCACCGGACCTCACACCTTTGGATTTTTTTCTGTGGGGGTACCTTAAATCGAAGGTTTACGCCACTGAACCTGACAATATTGACGTTTTAAAACAACGTATTGTTGCAGAATGTGAGGCTGTTTCCGCAGACACATTTGCAAGAGTACGAGAAGAGTTTAAAAATGAGATATTTCACTGTCAGGAAGTAAATGGAGGTCACTCCGAGCAATTTCTTCAAGTGAATAGTGATTTTTAAATCTGTTATTAATATCATACTGAATGGAATCTAAATTTTAACGTTTACTAATGAGCCATTAAAACTTCCATTAACACAAACAAAATTAGTATCATTGAATAGGTTTTTTCGATACCTTTTAAAAGAGGTGTCGCTTGCCGTAGGGTTCCATTTAAAATTATTGGTCACAATGGCCTTGTGACGTCATCTTTGACGATTTCGTCATCTATCATCACTAGTAGGGAAGTTTACAACCTTTAATATTCAGTTTCCAAATTTCACTTGTTTACGTATAATCGTTCCAAAAATAAGAGGGGAGGAAGGGACTTTTGAGAAGCACTGTATACGTGTACAGTTAGGAATATAAAAGCGAATACAATGTCCACTTGGACGTGACCCTCTCCTAAAATGTCGAATGGAAAGCTGACGTTTCACCAAAATTCGTGTGATTCGGCATTCAAACCATTTTGTGGTAAGTTCGGAAGTTAGATGAATCAATCATTAATGATTTATCTTCATTTGTCAGACTTCAAACTCCAAATGATTCACTTAAGGAAGCTGTTATCCTGAATAACCTTGTATAACAGAATCGAGAACGACAACAAAAGCATCGTTTCAATATGGAACTATAAAATAAAAAGACTGTCCTTATTGAAATGCTGAGGAATTTTATGGCTGCCTTTTATCATCGAAAATTCATCTGAAATTGGATTCCGAACATATCCAGACGTATCACTGGACGCGATTGGGTGAGCTGTCTAACAATGAGTCGGTTCATGAAATAAATAAATCAAGCATAGCAGTGACGTCTAGGAGGTCCGCAAGGGTCCCCTATGGAACCATTGGAGGGGGTTACGACCAGGAGGACCCAGAAACTACCACACCGCCAAAATATTTTTCCCACCCACCCAAAAACATAATCGGGGCAAACGTAATTCTTGACTTGAAAAAAAAAAACGTGTGTGAGTGTGTGTGTGTGTAGGGTTGAATTGAAACATTTTCGCTCCAATGAAGTTGTGGGCATAGAGGGTGTTTCATAATTGAATTCTGATCCTGAGGGGCGATGATTTCAAGGAAAATTCTTCATATGAACATAGCCCCGCAACCGCTTTATTTCTGAGATACATAATGTTGAAATTTAACAAAAAAATCAGTTCTTCCCCAATATCTCTAAAACCACTTTGGCTTTTTTTTCAATTTTGTTAAATGCAAAGTACGCCTGAAAATAATTTTTTTCCATGACAAAGGATTTCTTAATTTTTATCAGTGGCGTCCCTTTTACCAAGTCCTGCCATATTTTTGATCAAAATAATGATACGCCATTGTCTTCTTCCCAAAAAAATATTATTTTTGTAATTGTCCTCTATCTTCCCATAAAAATGGTTCCCTGCCTCTTTTTCGTCCGGCGAACGGTTTTTGAGTTAGAAAATAAATGCATTCATTTGCTTGTTTCTATACGAAATCAGCCGTTGAAGAGTAGTAGGATTATGTTGTGGGCTAGAAACATCTAGTATGCTAAGAACACATTTCGTTATTTCCAACATAAACAATTTTGACACTCATTAACCTAGTTACGTGATATTATTTGAGTTATAAAAACTTGTTTATTAAAATAAATTTTACAAATACCAAATTAGCAGACATGCACTACTTGTATGGGCTTGCTGACGGGAACGCATATGAAGCCAGGCGACTCGACTGTATCAAGAGCGCTGCCCAAATAGAAATCCTGAAATAAATACGAGGCAAGTCGCCAATAATTTGAATATCGCCCATATTCTAGTATGGAGGATTCTCCATGAATATTTATTATATCCCTATCACATTCAACGGGTTCAGGCTCTACTTCCTCGAGACTTTCCATTATACGAGTGAATTTCTGCCAGTGGTTTCACCAAAGAGTTACCAAAAATCCTTTATTTGACAGGGACATTTTATTCACGGACGAAGCTAGTTTTACTAAAAACAGGATCATAATAATAATTTTTGGGCAGTGGAAAATCCGCATGCAATGTGGAATCTCATCATCAGGAGCAGTTCTCATTAGATGTCTGGGATGGAACTATTGGAGATACCTAATTGGACTTTTTTTTACCACGCAGATTAAATGGACATAATTATCGACGATTTCTTGAAAATAATTAGCCAATTCTGTTGAAAGATGTTCCTATTTTGATGCGAAATCGCATGTGGTTTATGCACGATGGTGTACCTGCTCATTTTAGTGCTCTGGCACGCGAATTTTCAAACCAAAACTTTCATAATCGCTGGATAGGTCGTGGGGGAACAGAGTCATGGCCAGCTAGATCCCCAGACTTGAACAGTCTTGATTATTTTCTTTGGGGACATCTTAACACTTTGGTGTACAGTCAACCAATTCTAACAGAGAAAAAACTGCGAAACCGCGTAATAGTTTCCTGTGAAGCAATAAGGAATACTCCAGGAATTTTCCAAAGAGTACGCGAGTCAATGACAAGGAGGGCTGAAGCGTGCATACTTGCAGGAGGCGGATATTTTGAACAGTTAATTTGATTTTGGTATTTTTTGTTCATAATAGTTATGTTTTTAAAAATAAAAAAAATATTTTTATGCGTATTCATTACAAAAACTAAATAATAGTAACCATAAAATTATGAAAATATTGCCTAGATCCTTTGGTTACCACAATTGTTAAATCAGGACTAAGAGAAAAAATCGAATAGGTTTTTTTATTTAATCGTGTCAGAAGCATCATACAAGAAAAAATATCACATATCACGTACAAAGCAAGTATAAAAAGGGTGTATAATATATACGTATATAGATATAGCAATATAACAGATTCGGCTATTTTTATTTCATGATGTCTTGGACCAGAACTTGGCCACGTCCAGCGCTTCCGGGGTGGCATTCACCAAATCCTTCATGGTGCAGGTGTTCGGGCACAGCTCACACTGCATGAGGTGAGACGTGGTTTGAGTGTGTCCACAATCGCACAGTGCCGGTTCATTTGAGAGTCCCCATCTGCGCATATTCTCTTTGGATCGTGTGACACCAGAACGCAGCCTGTTAAGAGATTTCCATGTCGTCCATCCTTCCATATGGCCGGGAGGGAGCTCTTCGTTTGGGGCTAACCATTCCCTAAGGTGCGCGTTTTCCTCTCGCCACATTGCCAGCCTCACTTGCTGCGGTGTCCCGTCGATGTTCTCTGTTGTGTGCAGGAAACTTTTCCTGGATTTCAGTCGGCGGCGGGCTGGTTGGTGTTCGTACAGCGGGTGGGCTGGTGAGGTCGCCACCTTTGTCTTTTCTTTCCTGGCCGCCACTTTCCGTCTGATGTCTGGTGGGGCCACGCCTGCAAGGCAATACAGTTTATCAGTCGGGGTTGGTCTCAGACAGCCTGTGATGATGCGGCATGATTCATTGAGCGGTATGTCCACCTGCTTGGCGTGGCTAGAGTTGTACCACACTGGGCACGCGTACTCTGCTGTTGAATAGCACAAAGCAAGAGCTGTGGTTCTCACTATTCCGGGCTGTGCCCCCCATGTGGTGCCCGTTAGTTTGCGCACAATGTTGTTTCTCGCGGCTACTTTGTGTTTGGTGTTCATGCAATGCTTTTTATAGGTGAGTGCTCTATCCAGAGTAACGCCTAGGTATTTTGGTGTTTCGCAGTGTTCCAGGGGCACTCCTTCCCAGTGAAGTTGTAGTCTTCTTGCAGCTTTCTGTTCTTTAGGTGGAAAGCGCAGGTTTGGGTTTTGGCTGGGTTTGGTTTGAGGTGGTTCCCCTTATAGTAGGTGGCAAGCTGTTCGAGGGCTTCTGACAGCTTCTGTTCGACGGTTTCAAAGCTGTCTGCTTGAGCGGTAATGGCGCAATCATCTGCATATATGAAGCTTTCGGTGCCTTGGGGGAGGGGCTGGTCATTAGTATAGATGTTGAAAAGTGTTGGGGCCAGTACACTTCCTTGGGGGAGACCATTTTTCTGTGTCCTCCACCGGCTTCTCTGTCCCTGGAAGTCCACAAAAAATCTTCGGTTCTGGAGGAGGTTTCCAATCAGTAAGGTTAGTCTATAGTCCCTGCTCAGTGCGTATATTTTCCCCAGGAGCAGTCGGTGGTTGACTGTGTCGTAGGCTGCTGATAGGTCTAGGAAAACAGCCCCGGTAATCTTCCTGTTCTCGAACCCGTCCTCTATGTGTTGCGTTAATTTTAGCACCTGTGATGTACAACATTTGCCCTGTCTGAAACCTGCTTGTTGTGGGATCAGGAGAGGCTCGATGGCGTCCGTGATTCTGTGGAGTATCATCCTTTCCAAAACCTTATACAGATGAATGGGTACAAACAAATGAAGTATTTTATTTTCTAAATCGAAAACCGACCACCGGACGGAAAAAAGGCAGGAGATAATTTTTATGAGAAGATAGAGGGCAATTACAAAAATAATATTTATTAGGGAAAAATACAGTGGCGTATCATTATTTTGATCAAAAATATGACAGGGCATGTTAACAGGGATGCCACTGATGAAAAGTAAAAAATCCTCTATTATGGAAAAAATTAATTTTCAAACGTACTCTGCATTCACCTAAATTGAAAAAAGAAGCCGAAGCGGTTTCAGAGATATTGAGGAAGAACTGATTTTTTTGTGAAATTTCAACATCTTGTATCTCAGAAATAAAGCGTTTGCGGACCTATGTTCAAATGAACAATTTTCCTTGAAATCATCCAAGAATTATCGCCCTCTAGGATCAGCATTCAATTATGAAAGACTGGCAAAAATCATATATATATATATATATATATATATATATATGACTGATTATGATTATGAGTTTGTAACTTTGAATATTGAATTTGATTTAATTATAATTTACCAATATTCTATTAGTATTTCTTCTTTGAATAACTATGAGATATGACGGCGTACATGAGTTAATCGAACCTGCACAAATCATATGTTGAGAGGTTTAATTGAGTAGACCGCTCCTTAAATAAATCTAGTTGTAAGGCAATCAACTATACGACACTCAGTATAGAACCTTTGGAAACTTTGAAAAATACACTTTTGTACTGTAAGTGGTGTGCAAATAACTAGAGTTCAGCATTGACTAGAGTGAATGAATAAATAAAATAAAGGAATTTCATTATTGTTTGACATTATTGAAGTGTACACGAATAAATCATAATATTCGGGTTCTGAAATGTGATTTTTTCTGTTATACAAGGGATTTGACTAAATATTTTGTGTTACAGGTATGATGTGTTTATTCATAACACCCTGTGTATAGACGGGTATTACAATTGATTCTCAGGTGTGGGGTTTCTTTCAACAACACCATGTATGGGTCATTACAAGAATGAGTTTTCATCATTCGAAACTAATGCAGAACACAAATCTGGGAAAATATATACTCTTACCACTGTCCACGTGAAAAATATCCATGATGTCCATCAGGATTCTTACCTGAAACAAAAATACACCATGAATAATATAAAAACATTACGGGGACTTGCAAGTAGTGTGATTGGTATTCTGGGTATTTCTTTTATTCGAAGAAACAAACAGGTGTGTAACCTAATAACATGTTTCTTAAGAATTATTAATAACTATAGCATATTTATAATGGAGCGCTCAGTTTTATTAGCATGCACAGATTCAATTGCAGGGTATAATAGCAGACATGCAGGTGCAAGTAAGCAATGACCTCGATTGAAGTTTATAGTGGGGGGGGGGGGGAGTACACAATCAAAGAGGGGAGCAAAAGAAGGAGAATAAAATAAATAAGCCTTTATAATCTGGTTTTATATCTCATCCATCGTTTTGTTTGTAAAGTAACCGGTGGTTATGTCAAATATTCCAGTAATAATAAGGTTTGAGTAAAGGTTAGAGATGTGTTATACCGTCAAGTAAGGTGGTATCAGTGATTGTTACACAGACAACAATTTGTTCTGGTTGCATAGCCTCCAAGGGGACATGGTACTTCAATTCGTTTAGTAGATATTTACTGGTCACATCTACTTGTATATCTGTCATATTCGAATTTCTATTCACGTAGAGTTTCAGATGTACCATAGAAGTGGACAGCATATTTTGTAATAGGTAAACTTTGGTTAATATCTGAGACCAGCTGCCAAGGTAATGCAAGTGAATTTTTACCTTCTAGTATGACCTAGTATTGAAAACCTTTCGGTAAAAAAAAAAATGTGTATGTTTTCATTAGAAACTACAGGAATATATAAAATTAGAGATTGTAACAATAGTTTCCTCACATTTTTTGAGATATTGTTTGCTTCGAGGAAGGACTGAAATAAGCTTTGAAAAATTAAAATCGGACCACTGGGTACGGAGATATACTGAAAAGAAAACATCAATTGAGCGGCCATTTCCAAATATGTAGAACAAACAATCATGATCTGGACCATGTGACCATTTTTTCATAGTCCTGTAGGTGTTTAATAAAAGGTCTTCATTCCCCATATGAGTTGGTACATATTTCAGACAAATTTATGACATGTATAATTGATGATAAACAAAGGAAAAGGGAAACAAACTTAAAGCTAAGAACCAACTGTATGGGAAAACGCCGAGGAACAGATGGTTTCGTATAACTGGTGAAACATGAAACCCCTGTTATTTTTCCTAAGCGCAGAACAATTGTTTCATACTATACCGGGTGTCCACGGAAGGTGGCTCGCCCCTATAACTTTTTTGTTTTCGGAGATAATGGATTTGAATTTGGAGGATCTGTTTAATGCATAAATGTGCATTTTTTGACAAGTAACTCAACTTCATGCAAATTCCGGATTCACCGGAAGTGATAAACCTTCGATTTTTGAATGGAATACCTGGTATATTTTCAGTTTTTTTGTCTCCATATGACATTTAGAATAGAATGATGTATCATTTGTTAATTTTAGTAACCGTTTTTTATTTTATTTTTCGAAATAAATTTTTATTCTAGAGGGCTATGGATACGTTCAAATAACTAATTTCAGTCCTAAAATGTTTGTGAAAATAGAACTTCACTGTTTTTGATCAAAATGTTTCAGCTATGTGACGTTTGATTTTAAAATTTTTAATACTTTTTTTTTCAAATGGCAACATGGTGGCTTGTCGGGTTAAAAAAAAGATCATTTTATTACGATTAATTTGATACCGCACTCTATTAGGTTGTAAGAAAATTTTCGATAACAAACTGAAAGAATAACGTTAGAACTTTCGTTAAATGAAGAATCTTATTGAGATTGAAATAAGATTTAAAATCATCGAGTAGCCTGTGACCAACACAACTGAAACAAAATCATCAAATTGTTGCGATAAAAATTGACGGGTCGACATATTATTTTACATCTCTTCTACAAAGTCAATTAGGTACTTATTGTGTACCTCATTCTTTGAAAATCATGGAAAAAAACAATATTTATACAATAACTGAAAAAGTTGATATGTTATTAATTTTTGGAGGGTGTAGGCAAAATTCAACCGATGCTGCACGTCTCTGCGCACAGAGATATCCTAATAGGCGTCACCCGACCCGGCACTATTTTCCAAATGTGGTTGAAAAAATGCGGAATGAGCCTGATAATGATGGGAACGATTCGTTTGTTGTGAGTGAAGAAGAAGAAATAGATGTTCTGGCATACGTTCAAGTAAATATTGATACGTCACATGTAAGAAATGAATCGAAAATCAAACGTACTTATGCGTCGAGATCCGTTACCTGTCCCTCTAACGTCATCGTCAATTGACGATTTCAGTAGCAGATTCAGGAAGATGATCTCTAACCACTGATAAGATTCAGCCAAACATATAATATGAATGGCTCAGTTGGTTAGAGCGTATGGCTAGAGATCATGAGGTCGTGGGTTCGACTCCCACTTTTAAATATTTCTTTTCTTTTTTATTAATTTAATTTCCACTTTTTTTTTAGAGTGATAGGTAACGGATCTCGACGGCCATTGATAAGTACGTTCGATTTTCGATTCATTTCTACCATGAACATTAAATTATGGAAGGAAATGATTCACGAGTGTGTGTCGATTCCTATGTCCTCGAATGGCTCAGTTGGTTGGAGCGTATGGCTAGAGATTATGAGGTTGTGGGTTTGACTCCCACTTGGAGATGATTTTTTTCTTTTGTTCAATAATTTTTCCACTATGCCACAAAATTCCCTTCTTGCATTATCCAGTATTTTCCTTAGTAATAGTTAATTTATGTTCTTATTTTTAATCCAATCGCAAATAACTTAGTTCCTTTAGATTCGTCAAAAAATAATTTTTTTCGGAAAGGGTTTGTCAAAAAATGGTCGCCATTTAAAAAATAATAGTTAGACACGAAAATTAAGTTTTGACAATTTGTCTCATTCCTATCTATTATACTAGTCACTGAAATTTTGCGATTGTGATTTTCTGACATCAAGTAGGCGTAAAAACTTTTCAAAATGTCACATTCTGATCCAGAATTGTCTCAAAGGCTATTACATTTCCTTGATTCGAATCAGCTAATTCCATTTATATTCCGTCATTTCTTATCACTCATTCGCTGAAGCAGAAACTATCCGAACAATCGAGTAGCTCTCAACAGGACTAGAAGAATATGTTCCCATTCAAGCTCAATCACTTTTCAGACGTTCAAGAGGCTGCGAACTCTTGAGCGCGCCATTCATTCCGACGCTCTTTCGAACAAAGATTTCCTTTTTCTATTAATAAAAACTGAGTGTGCTCAAGAAAATCCGCGCGAATGGAGTTTTTAATCCCGATGGCGCTTATACTTTCATTTATGTTCTTTATCTAACCTTCTACGTTGGAAGTAATGTACGGTTAACTTAATGAAATTTTGCTGAAAACACTATAGCGTTTCATAAACTGAATATGTATTTCGAGAGGAAATGTTAATGTCCGTGCTACTGAAGTTCACGTAATGCCGACTTGCAGCAAATATCTTGTGAAGCGCTCTCTTGAATGCATATTCATGATGACCTGATTAGTTGTACAATTGAAAAAAACATCCGCAGAAGCTTTCAGTAGCAGTCAACTCATTCATTCATTTGATTGGGCTGCACTGCACGTGTAACTGTGAAAATTTCAGCTTGAGGCCGACAAGGTAGTTGCAGACTTTCCACTGCAGAATAGGGTACCGGAAATGTTCACTTCATATCCTGCAGCAAAACATTTTGTCTAGAACTTCGACGAAATTCACGGTTTACATAGAAACATATCCTTATTTAGGCAGTAGAAGAAAAACTCAGAGTCTCCTCCACATTTTAATGGTTGGTTGAAAATAAAGTCACACGTGATTACCAACTTTCTAACACTTGTGGTTTACTTGAACGATCTCTATATATTATTCAAAATAGTTAATGGTATGATTGACTCTCCAAATATTTTGTCCCCGGTTCCCTTTCTGGTTCCTGCGAGGCCTACTATACATTTGTTCTATATATGCTGCCTAGAACTAATATGTATCAGAATTCTCCAATCTCTAGGATGTGCCTATGTTGTAACGCACTGTTATAACCCCATAAGTACAGAAAAACTTTCAAACATAAGAGACAAGTTATTAATAAACATAATTCACTAGGAATGAAAATTAATTTGGAAATCAAATACTCGACCCAACTGATAAACAAGGGCACGTTTAAAATAGCTAGACAGTTTCTAGCCGGGGAATGCATATAAAAAAACAGGCACCCTTTCACAATGGAGCTATTAATAAATCGTCACCCTCCTAGTTACACACCTCTAAGGAATTTCATGATGAACGAAGAAACTATAAATTATAGGTTTTGACAGAGTGCAATACGACCACAAAAGAGATAAATCATTCCTTTTTCAAGCATTCTTTTGGCTACAGTAACAAGCCATTAATTACTAAGGTGATTTATCATGACAAGTAGAAGATAACTAATGTTAGGAATGTGACCCCGCGAGTCAACGAAGAACAATACATGGAAGGGAATATCCTATAAAACGCGACCACGCGAACAAACAATGATGATTCGGTCACCAGAAGTCGTTTAAGTAACATGTCAGCTCAGAGGTGTTCAAACTTTCATTGGATTAACATGTAGTGCAGAAAAACGAGAAGTACTCGACTTTTCCTATAGTAATCATATAACAATATAACATATAGAAGTGCGGTAGCTATCAACCAAGTAACAGCTCTTGACCAGACAGTCATCAGTCATGAGTTCAGTGAAAAGTAATCATCTTGCAGTGAAATTACGAAATTATTGAGGAAGATAATTCCAATCGAGTCAAACAGGAAGTGCACGAGTAATGACTTCACAAAGTGAATACACAGTTAAACAGTATTTACCATCAATAAAAATTATGTTATCAATGCCTCAAGAACGAGATAAGACACCGAAAACCTCTAACCGATAGTTCATGCTCTCATAGAAAAACATTACCAATACAACTATAGTCTAATATACAGTGCGATATGAGAGCAAATGAACAACTAATATCGTGTAAAACAAATACCGAGTGAATAAGTGTTGAAACCTGATGGTCTGGAGTGAGTTCATATATTTTTCTGGATTTATGTTTGGGCAAATTGAATTAATTATAATTTTCATATGTTTTTAAATGTATCTCCATATTTTACAAATAATAGTCTGTTTAACAATTGATGGCATTTCACTTATATTCAGTCCACTGACTTTGAGAATGACAAAAACTGACCTAATGTAAAATCTCAACTGTTCTTTGACTAGTTTATCATTTCAACAGTATATAGAACTGATGGAAATGCTATGTAACTATTATAAAATATATATGTATGTTTTTCCAACTGCATTATTTAACAATCTTTCTGAGATCGGTACGTGCTCCTATGTAAACGCCCCATATTCCCTGTATTAAGGAGAAAGGGATATTTCTTGAAGCCGCTCTCGAGAAACGATCTCGGTTCGACCATCCTCAGACAGTCGATGCTCTTATTACTCAAGTTCTCAACCTAACAACAAAGGAGTGATCAAGTAAAGTGATTTATTCATAATATTTGAAAATTCCTTAGCGTTTATTGGTCTTATTTTGAAGGAGTGTTCCCTCAATAAAAGGCCGGTGGCGTAACAGCACTTCATCCTGATATTGATCGGTTTTACTGGCAACATATCTCTCTGAATTGATAACCGTGTATTGATTTGTATTAGTATTGTTAGGTATGTTGCATTCTCACTTTTGATCCAATATCGATGTAAACTCTTATGTACTCAGTGGATATTGTGGTGGACTGCAGTCTGTTTGTATCATGAAGCTGATAATAGATAAATAAATAAATATCTAATCAAAAGACATGTTTCGGGATCTTAAGATCCCATCATAAGTTTCTGTATAGAGAAAATCTGCAAATGGAAGTACTAATTGTAAAACGTTTATAACAATACAGGAGACATATTTGGGTTAGAAAAAAGAGATACTCACATGTGATGAAAAATATTTGTGATACAATTCTAATATTTGAAGAGGATGTGGCAAATAAATATCGAATAGAAATAATGTGGGGTGTTAAGGAACCATCATCAGCGAGACGTGGAAATTCGGGAACAAAATTTGAATTCAAAAAATTATACACCATCTTGTAAGTGACAACTGCGCACATATACTACAAAGGTTGAATTGAAAACGATTCTGGCGACATCTGATAATAATGAAAACAATTGAAGTAATTGGTTGCAAACTGATGTTGTATAGGGGAGACATCTATGATTGAAGTTTAACAATATAGGGACAATCTGAAAAAAAAACTTTTGAATAAATACTCTGAAGACTCCTAAAGGAAATATAAAGAATACAGAAACAAACTTAATAATTTACTCAAACGAAAAAAATCAATATTATAAAAACAAGCTTGATGAAGCTAAGGGTAATTGTAAACAGACATGAAAAATAATAAAGGAGATTTCTAACACCGAATCGAATAAAAATCATATAGAAAATACCACTATTATTAAAGAGAACAGGGAACCTACAGTAAATAATAAAGAAAAAGCTGATTTATTCAATGAATTTTTTACAAATATAGGATTGGATATGGCAAAAAAAATTGAAAAATGTGATCTACCACAGAATTTCATGAAAGAACCTTCAGTGACGGCGACTTAATTTCTCGAACCTATTGATGAAAACGAGGTAATAATATTAATTTCAAAACTCAAAAATAATTGTTCTCCAGGTCCAGACAGAATAACAAAAACACTCATTAAAAATATTCACCCCTATTTATTGAAACCATCAGTACATATAATCAACTTATCTTACAAAAATTCAAATATACCCCACCAATGGAAAGAATCACCCCCGTTTTCAAATCTGGAAATCGAAATGAAATGAATAATTATCGTCCCATCTCTGTTATTGATACTTTATCAAAAAATTCTGACCAATCACTTAAAAAACGATTTATTGAATTTTTCAATAGATATCATGTACTAACTGAACGACAATTTGGTTTCATAAAAAATTCCAGCACAGAAAATGCCATAATAGATTTTATAGGTCAAACAGTTGAAGCCTTGGATAAATCATCAAAGTGCCTAGCGGCATTCATTGATTTAGCAAAGGCTTTTGATACCGTCTCACATAAGATTCAATTGAACAAACTCTCTACATACGGAATTCGACTTGTTGCGGGATTATTTGACACAACGGACGCAAAAAGTAAAAATCGGGGACCAGCTCAGTGGGCCATTAAATATATCTATTGGTGTACCATAGGGAACAGTTTTGGGCCCAATTCTGTTCCTTGTATACATTAACGCTATATCCCAAATTCAAAATTTCAATAGCCATGTCATTTGTTACGCTGATGACACAGCTCTAATATTTAGAGATGATAGTTGGCATAATATCTTCAATCGAGCTGAGGAAGACCTACAGAAATTGAAAACCTGGTTCAACAATAACCTAGTCCTAATATAAAAAAGACAAAATTTATGTGCTTTTCATTAAACTCTGATGACCAACCCCCTATCAACAAACTCAGAATACACATGCCCACCTGCACGAAGAATATGACATGCAACTGCCCAAAACTAGGAAAAACGACATCCATAAAATATCTGGGCGTAGTTATTGACCAACATCTGAGGTGGTAAGAACACATTTCCCAAGTTATTGAAAGGATGAGACATCTCATGTTCAAATTCTACACCCTTAGGGATATACTCTCTCGAAAAAATATGTTAATTTTATATAATTCCTCGACATAATCTATACTCAGATATTGTATTGTTGTGTGGGGAGGAGCATTCAATAATGCTATCAATTGCCTACAAACAACTCAAAATTCATTAATTAAAATTACATTTAAAAGAGCTAGACGTTGCCCAACGGAGCATGTATACAGGGAAACCAAAATATTCAACATTAGATCTACCACATACAGCTACCAATGTTTGATATGGATGTTTTCGAATATCCAGAAATTTAGTTTCATCGCTCACAAAACCACAAGATCAGTCAAGAACTTGCATATCAAAATTCCGCTCTTCAAAAGAAGTCATACACAAAGATTTGTTTTCTTCTTTGGACCTAAACTGTACAACTTCTTCCAACATACCTGAAAAAAATAAAAAAAATAAGTAAATTTAAACCGACCCTCAAGCAACACATACTAGAGAACACGATAACATTCAAAATATTTTAAAATACAAAAGATTTGAAGACTCACCTCAAAATCCTGCATCGCCGATCGCTATCCCTTCCTCTGCATTATCATTATGATCATCATTTTTAGTACCATCATTATTATTTTTATATTTTCTTATAATTTTTGTTTAATAAATTTGTATTATTCTTTGTTTTCATTTACATTTTTCATTCTCATCTTCATTCTCTACCACTGCTGTTATATGCATATAAAATGTTATTACAGAAGTTGAATACTTCTTCAAGTGGGGCAAAAAAAGCACAAAACAGGCGACATACGCCCAGGTGTATTTTGCTCCATTCTGGAAGAAGCAAGATTAATGTTGTATAAAGATTATTGTAATTTACTTCCAATATTTTTTTTTAATCCTCCTTTTTTTATGATATTTTGTTTTTGTATAGCTAACATGATGAATGATTATATTACATTGAAATGGCTCTTATCAGCCAATGAAACTGTATCTGTAATAACTGTTGTTGTTGAAATAAAAGAGTTGAAAAGTTGATAGGATATCCAGAGGTAAGATGGAGACACCATCTTATGTCCATTTGGCGAATCGAGAAATAATGAAATGTATCATCTGGGCAAATTAGAAAGAGAGTGAATCATATCACTTTATACACTCAAAATTGATTTGTTCATTTAACGAAGTGATGTTATGGTCTTTTTAGGTGGAATTTATTTCGAATATTTCGAGTATGTTCATCAAGGTGCCTTTATTAGAGTAATGTATGATTTTTAAATCTTTTTCTAGATCCAATGTGTGGTTTGTATTAATTACGTGATTAGCAGAAGAACTGTTGAGAGTTAATTTCATGTGCAGGGGAAATGAGAAATTGGTTTTTGTATCAATCAATAATTTTTGAGTGTTCTTTGACTCTGGTAATGATTTTGCGGCCTCCCTGACCTACTTACAATTGGGATCAGTGCAAAGAATTTCATAAATCCCTGATTTGTCTGAAAGAATGGTTTTATCTTTGGAGTTGGATACCAATAGTCTTCTTGGTGTAAAAAAAACATTATTGTCGTTATAGTAGAGTTGAAAAATATTTTTTACGTCTAGTGAGACTCAGTCCAGATAAGGGAAAGTGCAATATTTAGCAGGTATGTGGGGTTGTATAAATTTTATTAATAATTTAGATACATGTCTATGATACAATTTATTGATGAGGTGAAAAGGAAAATTAGTGTTGATGCTAATTTTTTGTTATAGTATATGAAATTTTCAAATTGTTTCTCTAGATTGAAAAGAAATATTTCAGCTAAAAGAGGTGATGAATTACATTCCATGGCACGGCCAGATGATTAGCAAACTATTCCATTATTGAACTTGAAAATTTTGGGAAATTATTTACATTCGATAAGGAAGTAAGTAATTATACAAAAACAGTTTATGAGTGAAGAAGTTGATAATATGATTGTCATGGGGCAGATGTGGTGGTTCAGAGTAGGATGAAGGGATGTAGAGGAATATTATCATTAGCATTGAGAGAGTATATTCAAACAAACAATCTCACTTTGCAAAAAGGGAGAAAATTGGAAACATTTCTTTTGGAGAGACACTTGGGAATTTGTGTTTTTTTCACATTAAAACCTGTCATGGGGTATGAAGATTGATTTGTTTGAAAATATAACAGGATGTTCATAAAATCAGATGTGGATTTTTCAATTCAGAAAAATCTTTTTATTCAATATTAATTGAGAATGTTTCCCATTTTAGTTATCATAAACATTCAATTTCATATTTCTATTCTGATAATCATGGATTCAGGTGCTGATCTCTTTGAATATGTAATATACAGCTGAAGCACCCCCATTCGATCAACTAACGATAAAAACTGATACACCCCTCCACATTCTTCCTGAAAAGAAAATTAAATACTTGGGAATAATTTTAGACACACATTTGAAATGGGACCTCCATATTAAACACACCGTCAATAAATTAGGACCATCTTATTCAAATTCAGGAAACTAAAAGAACTCCTACCGCTGACGAGCCTCAAAACATTATACTACGCACTAGTGGAAAGTCATATCCGCTACGGAATAGCAGTCTGGGGAGGAGCGTTAAATACTCATATTCATCAGATTGAAATTATGCAAAGGCGTTTCCTCAAGCTAATGATCTAAAAAATAACAGGTATCCTTCCGACAGTTTATACATCGAAACTCGTACGATGGATATAAGACAGCTGTACTTCTTATGCTCTAGCAGTAAATATCATACAAGTAAACATACAGCGTTGCTCCCTTCACACCAGTACCTAACACGTCAGAGAGATCAGTACATTACACCTCTAATGGTCAAGGTCACTGCACAAAGATCATACAATTATTTTGCGCCTAAACTCTACAACAACATTCTCGAAAATATAAAATCCATTACAAACATCAATCGCTTCAAAAAAGATTTGAAAAGACATATTCTTCAAAGTCAAAGACATGAACTTCTACATCTATTTGTGTAGATGAGAAAAACCATACGTACCTTTGCTATATCGTTCGACTCTAAAATGTATTTGTCCACTTTTATTCATCAAACTAAAATTCAGTTTGTTAGATTTTAAATTGTGATTTTATATGCTGGAACTTTTAATCTATAATTACCTTCTTTTAAATGTACATGTATATAATTGTATTTGGACTGAATGTTGTCTATATACTTAACCATTACCACCTTTACTTGAATTTAGTGTTTGATTTTCATATTATCCGTCTGCTATCTTAAATCTTAAATTCATATATTAAACAAATTAAAATGGATAGTCAGGCTTTTATATTAACTTATATATGCGAATTCTTCTTCACCACTCTTTTTTTATTTATTTTTATCTATAATTAAATTCAATATTTATGTGAACTTTATACAATATTTTAATTTTGCTTTGAATATATTTTCTCCACATACAAGCAACATGTGATGCTTCTGTGGTTTCTCCATGTTTATTCAGCTATGTATTACCTTCTGTTACCTTTTGTGATCTGACCTGAATAAACATTATTTATTATTATTATTATATCACTCATACACGAACTGATGCAGGAAGTTTTTATTGCAACAGGACCAAATCTGCTTACAATTTCGGATTTCATGTAGATGTTGGAAAACATGTGATAAAAATCAGGGTCAATGAAAAAACATAGAAATAGGTAGTTATTGCTTCAAACAACGACAACTGAGCATGAAAGACAATGATCCTATCCATATAAGGACAAATAACAAAATTTTGATTAAGGGATAGACGATACCAACTCCATTTGTGATATTGGGAATTAAAATTCATTGATTCTTTGAAGGTATGTCCACTTAGTTTCCGATATGATCAACAGAAAATGAACTCTGAGGTATGAGAAAATATTCGATATTGAAGTAAGCCACTGAACCCTTTCATGAAATTCAACCCCAAATAATAGTTCCAATGTCTTTTTTTCCATGGACTCCCAAACCAGTATCTCACTGAGAGAGCACGGAATTGGAGTTTGGAAAATGTATCAGATGAATGGTCATTGAGACTAATGAATTTTCGATGTTCATTAAAATTTCACAATCCACGCAGGGATATACCTCGATGAAATTGGGAAACTTTATGGCAGGAAGGTGAGGAATTCTCGAGACCCGTTAAGTGTGAATTATTGAGGGCATAAAATTTCAACGAGGGTAGGACATAATACTCGAAGAGACATGGGTGATAATTGTCAGTCGATAAAGTAGAGCAGGGTGGTTAATTTCAAGGTTAACACGTATAGGAAAGAACATAATGTTTCCAATGAAAAACATTTATCTAAGGATCGCCAAAACCTAATACCTGACGTTTTTGACGCAGAATAAAGAAATCTAAGGCGATTGATCAAACTGTTGTAACAAAAAACAAGCTTTTCAACAAAAAATTAAACCGACGAAATACGGAACTGAAAAGTAAAAAATTTAATAAACCTTCTTAGTCTCAATAACTAGGCTCCTAAACTAATGTAAGTAACTAATTTTGAGTCGGCGTTATACAAACAAGCAAATGAATTAGGTAAGGCGTAAAATGATGGCATCAAGTTGCGCGGTGACATTCTGATGATTTTTTTGAAGTAATTTAATGATCTTCGTTGATTGTTCGTTTGGCGCCGACTCAAAATTAGTTACTTACATTAGTTTAGGAGCCTAGTTATTGAGACCAAAAAGGTTCATTTTTTTTTCTACTTTTCAGTTCCGTATTTCGTCGGTTTAATTTTTTGTTAAAAAGTTTTGATTTTTCAATTTTTTGTGGCAGAAATCTACTAATTACTACCTACTTGTTTTTCGATTACTTCCTAAATACTTACTTACCCACCTTACTTCAACTATTACCAGTTAAATAATATGATTATCTATTTTTACTATTTGTTGTAATATACATTATTTTTGTTGTTCTGGTTAGTTCATTTCATTACTTTGTATATCATTCCATCCTCTCATAGAATATAATTATTGTGATGGATGTGGAATAATGACAGTAGCGATATGTCATTGTCAACTACACATGTGTGTGCCAATGTTCACAAGTGAAAAATCAATTATCCCCTATTTTTCTACCCGTGAGGGTGGATAATTTCATTCGAAATCCAAATATGAAGTATACCCTATCTATTAAAAAAAGAATCGTCCAAATTGAAGAACCCAGTACAAAGTTATGCCTGATAGAATCGGATAACGGACCAGAATTCAGAGGGTGAGTGATCAATATCTTTAAAATTCAAATGGGACCAACTTCGAAGTACACCCTATCCACTGAAAAAAGAATTATCGGAATCGGACGTCTCAGTAAAAGATTATGCGTGATCATACATAAAAAAAAATATACGCGTCGACGAGAGAACCTCCTCCTTCTTGGTTTCATCGGTTAATGAAGAAGTCTGATCAAAACCGATTTGAAAAAAGTTTCCCGCGAGACAGTATAGGTTAGAAAAATAGGGGTTGATTGATTTTCCACTTGTTAACCGATTCTGTTGGAACTTGGCACTACAACATAATAGAGACCTGAAGATGATTGAGTAGGTAGTAATTAGTGAATTTCACCCAAAAAAAAATTGTTTAACAAACCTAAGAAAAACTAAACTGAAAAGAGAAAAATATATAAAACATTTTATTCTTAACAATGTCGTTTTTATTTTTTGTTGAAAAGTTTTTATTAGTGATAATACTCGGAAAGTTCTGTCTCGAATAATTTGTCTACTATGATATTCAACACAGAGAAGTAGAAAAACATATTTTTAGTTATAGCCACCAATTAATCCTTATAACCCTCAACACGGAATTTCAGAAGCATTCCGCTCGATCTGCGAAAATGGCATCCAAAACTTCAACCTGACTATACCACAAAACATCTTCTTTTTTATCCGGACACATGGAAAACAAATGGATACATTCATAAATTTTTACTTGCTGCCGCATGGTTATTGTTTAATCCGTTCCACTGCACATTGGGCTCCATACAATACCCGATATTTATAGCATATTGGACTCGAATTGTATGAAAATTGAAAAGAATAACAATAACAGAAATAGGCCAGAGGGGCTACCCTTTTCACAACCAGAATGTGGACGTTTCACAGTAGCTAAAATCCATTCCCTTCTTTACGTCATGAATTCATAGTTGTTTTATTCTTGGAGACTATGATTTGAATCATTGAAGAAAAATTCTAGGAGAATTAAAAATTGTCCATGCATATCTAATTTCCTATAATGAATCACCTGATTCTTCATGAAAAAATACTGTTGAGTTTACCGCTAGATGAATCGAGACAAAAACACAAATCAAATAGACAACGAAAAATACTCTGTGCGGTATTTACAAGAAGGTCTGATTTATGAACTGTAATAAACACTTCTGGTCCTTATAAGCACGAATGTACTAGAGATGCTTTCAGAAATAAGTACACAAAGTTAATCAGTACTTAGCTTTTGTATGAATCGTAATGCGTTTGAAATAGACGGTTCAAATGACTATGTATTTTATTTAAATCCCTAACCTTCTAAGTTCAATATTAACCCTCTATGTGCCCTACTTCTATCTGAAAATTAACTATCCCTACTAGCCAGTCTATGGAAAATATCAATTTCATTATTTTTAACAGAAACAATGCGAAAACTACCTAAAGAACATATCTAGAAATGAAACTAGGTACCCAGAAGCAAACGTAATAAGCCAAGAGGTACAAAACCAACATTATTTAATGGAATACAGAAATAAAAATTTCCTAGGTAGATCAAACGGAGAAAACCCATAACGGGGTAGTTCTGAAAGGTAGTTCTAGAAGGTATTTTACCTCAAAAATTCGTTTGGTTACAATACAACTTCCGAGTGTCATAAAAAATGTTTGAAAAGTGTTTTCTTAGTTGTATTAACTGATTGCCAGATATTAATTAGGTGATTCGTACATGACTATTGTTTTTTCTCCAAACATCCACATTAATTGAGGATTTCCTTGACACTCTGGTCATCAGAAATAAAGAGCGTTTGGACATCTACAGAAAGCCCATCCACGCGAACAGACTCATCCCAGCCGATTCAGAACACCAGATTCACAAACAAAAAGGGTTAGTTTCAATTTTCTTATACACAGAGCGTATATTTTCCGTTGAATGCTGATGGTTTTCATAATGAATTAAAAAAGATCAAGGAAATAGCAATAATCAATGAATATACCACCACGACGCTGGGAAAAACGACGGAAAGCAAAAAGTTCATGAAAATCCCTTTCAATCCAAAACTCACGAGAAGTATCAACACGCTAGTACTGGATGAAAATCTTCAAGCAGTTTATAGCAATAGAAATAACTTTCAAACGTTATTAGGAAACCATAAGGACAAAACTGACAGCTGGATAAGTCGGGAATTTATGAAATTAGCTGTTAAAATTGTGACAAAGTCTGTTATGGTTAGACAAAACGATCAATTTCTAACATGTGGCCCATGCTACCTACTGAAGGGAGAATGAGTCAAGTGTAGCGGACCACATGATCGAATCTGGCCACAAAATTATTATTCATAATTTGAAAATGATCAAACCAGTCAGACAGTAGAAAATTGGATTCCCTGAAGAATACCATGATAAAAATCAACTCAATGAAGATAAAGTCCCGATGTATTCCAAGAACAGTGATTATACATCCAAATCTACATTTTTTTATCCTTTTTTTTAACCGACGAAACCAAAAAGGAGGAGGTTCTCTAGTCGACGCGTATATTCAATTATTTTTTTTTGTATGATCACGCATAGCTTTTTACTGAGACGTCCGATTCCGATAATTAATAAATAAAATAATAATAAATAATTAATAAATAAAAATAATTTTTCAGTGGATAGGGTGTACCTCGAAGTTGGTCCCATTTGGATTTAAAAGATGAAATCCACCCAAAGGGTAGCAAAATGAAGGATATTGATCACTCACCCTCTGAATTCTGGTCCGTTAACCGATTGTATCAGGCATAACTTTGTACTGGGTTCTTCGATTTGGATGATTCTTTTTTCAATAGATAGGGTATACCTCATATTTGGATTTCGAATCAAATTATCCACCCTTATAGGTAGGAAAATGGGAAATAATTGATTTTTCACTTGTGAACATTGGCACACACATATGTAGTTGACAACTACAGATCGCTACTGTCATTATTCCACATCCGTCAAAATCATTATATTCTATGAGGGGATGGAATGATATACAAAGTGATGAAATAAACTAACCACAACAATAAAAATAATTTATATTACAACAAATAGTAAAAATAGATGATCATATTATTTAACTAGTAATAGTTGGAGTAAGGTGGGTAAGTAAGTATTTTGGAAGTAATCAAAAAACAAGAAGGTAGTAATTAGTAGATTTCAGCCACAAAAAATTGAAAACTAAAAACTCTTTAACAAAAAATTAAACCGACGAAATACGGAACTGAAAAGTTGAAAATAAAATAAACCTTCTTAGTCTCAATAACTAAGCTCCTAAACTAATGTTAGTAACTAATTTTGAGTCGGCGCCAAACGAACAATCAACGAAGATCATTAAATTCCTTCAAAAAAATTATCAGAATGTCACCGCGCAACTCGATGCCATCATTCTACGCCTTACCTTATTCATTTGCTTGTTTGTTTGGCGCCGACTCAAATTCAGTTACTTACATTAGTTTAGGAGCTTAGTTATTGAGACTAAGGTTTATTTTATTTTTTACTTTTCAGTTCCGTATTTCGTCGGTTTAATTTTTTGTCAAAAAGTTTTTATTTGCTGCGTAGTCCGTACAGTAACAAAGCTTCAGCAAGACCTACCACTACAGGATCGGACTTCGTAATTGTCAATCGATTTAATAGATGGCGTTAGCGAATAGAGTTAGTAGATCGTTCGGTCGAAGTCTATTTTGCCACCGAACATACACATTTTTTATTTTCAAGAGTATGCCGTTGATCTGATTGAAAATTTGATGATCACATAATTTTTTTATTTATAATACCTTCCCCATATGTGCTTTATTTATTACTACCATTACGGGGCTTGTGGCTCAGTGGCAACAGCGTTGGTCTTGTGTCGACTGTTTCCACCCGGCTCGGGTTCGAATCCCGCAGCTGGTGAAAAAATTTTTCAAGGTCCCAAGAGTGGTTTCGGATCCCACTATAAAAGGTAAGGTCCCCGTGATTTTAACTCGTACAAGTTTTCATTAACTTGTGAGGGTTGTCCAAACAACTGAGGAAGCGCTAAAACACAATTTACAATTAAGTAATACAAAATAAGAAAAAGCTGTAGATTTACCGTTTTTTAATTGATATTTACCATTTTCTAAATTTTTTCAAGCATGAATGTAGTTTTACTCTGAGATGGGGTTGGCAACAGAGATATTGTAATAAAATCAGAAATTTATCCAGTGTACTTTACCTACTGATGATGATAACTTAGGTGTGAATTGATTTAATGTGGTGAAGGGCAATTTTTGATTGTGTGACACAGCTTATGGGCTAGGAGCCATTTCACTGCGACCTATGCAGATCTATTATGTATGCCCTCATGTTATGTTAGAGTTTCCTGTCTAGACCCGCCCTTGTTACTAGACTCCATAGGCCAGACCTTGAGCCCTCCATATATTGGAGGGGTTGTGGTTTCTCCTCCCATATCGTTAAAAACCTTAGCTTTCTGAGTAGCACAGTGTGTGCGCTGAGGTTTTCCCCTCCTACTGGCATGTGGTTGTGTCTGCCAGCCCAATGTGATTCATATGTTTATTGAGTATACAGTGCCCTGTCAGGAGCCCAACCATGGTCCTGATTGATCTCCTATTATGGCTTGACAGGTACTCTGTGAATTTTGGCGATGGTTCCTTGATGAATTCTTTGGCCTGTCTCATGCCCGGCGCCTTGTTCCACCATTCTTGCGATTGCTCTTTCAACCAAGTAAAAGGTTTGGGTAATTGGAATCGGGTTCCTTCTCGGGCTAATGAATCTGCCCTTCGTTGCCCTTGTAGCCTGTGTGGCCTGGCACCCAAGCCAGATAGTTGTTTTGACTGCCTACCTTTTGTAGGGTTTCCAAGCAGTCCCAGACAAGTTTGGAGTAACTTGCATGGAGCTGATTGCTTCCATAGTCGCTTGGCTGTCAGAGTATATGGCAATGGTATTTTCCTTAAACTCTTGCCTTAGTAACTCCTCTGCACAGTGATGTATTGTTGCAACTTCTGCCTGAATTATCGCCACATGTTTACCTAAGCTAAATATATTCCTGCTCCTACCCCTCCTTTGGTTTTTGAGCAGTCTGTGTAGCAGGCAATTTGTACATTAATTGGAGGTTCTGCTATGACTGCTTTGAAGTTTATTTCGAAGGTATACTTGGGAAGCATCACTTCCGATGGCATCCCCATTTTGGGGTCGGTTTCCAACTCTTTATATAGCCCTCTGGTCAGTCTCCTGGCGACTGATCTGGCTTCGCCTTGTTCATGTAGATAGATGGAAGAGAATTTCTACTTTATCCACATTTTCAATTATTTTCACTCCTTCGGGATCGAATATTGTTAAATTATTGCCTTTTATAGAAGATGAGTTTGAGGCTTCTTATATTATTCCCAATTTTCTATCAGTTTTTTGAAGTCATTCTTGGTATTTCTGATCAATTTCTTCGATTCTTTCTAATTTGATTATTGAATGAATGATTTCTAGTAGGTGATTTGATTCTCAAAGTTGAAAGGAATCATTATTGTTTTAATTTCGAGTATTATTCATGCCAACTTGACTCAACTCATACTGTCCAAACTTCTTGTCAAAGATGGTGAACTATGAGCATTTTCATGGATTGTTTTCCGACACCCTATTAATTCTGAAGCAAAAATCGACAACTGTGCTTCTCACCTAAACCGATTTCCGAAAGCGTATTGAACTCCGATACATTTTACGATCCACAATGCTGGCAGTCGCCACGATAAGTTGTCTTGACCACGGGAAAAGGAACATTATCGTGCAACTGAGTAACAATATTGGCGAAATAATCGGAGAAGCAGCAAGTTGCAGATCAATAGAAATGGGAAAGGGGAAGGTACGAATCTGGGAGAGTGAAATCGTCTCATACATCATCTGAATTGCCTACCGTTCGATACGGAATATTGAAATGATGCGATTACAACAGTCTGTTTCGGTTCATTATACAGAGCCGTTCGTGGAGAGAACGTAGAAAGTGGTTTTGAAGTAATTGTTCAGATTACGGTGTAATGTTAACATTTCTTGAACAATTACATTCCGATTTTCAATGACGAATTTAATTCATTATCATCATTTCTTTACACAAGAAAACAAGAACAAATCGGTGAATGTAATTTCTAGCATAGATAAAATACGACAAAACAAGTCAATCTGTCTATTGATAGTGTGTGTTGGTTTATATTTTGCTGCTATGTATAAAGATTTATGTACAATGCACTATAAATATTTTTTCTCATAACACAGTAGAAATATAATACGCAATGGAGATGAACAAAGTATATATATATATATATTTATACATATATATTTATACATATGTATTTATATATATATATATATATATATATATATATATATATATTTATATATATATATATATATATATATATATATATATATATATATATATATATATATTTATGTTAGGTAATTATATAAAATAATAAAATTATAATTCATTATTTTTTATTTAATTGGTTCATGCTATGGTACAATTTTTCTATACTTCTAGAATCTTATACCATTTTCTAGTCACCTCATAGGTGTCAAAGAGTCAGTACTGAAGTATCTCTATCGTCATAATAATAATAAGTTTAAGTTAAGTTTTATCCGCATTAAAATGTTTACAATAGTGGCATAAGACTCTGGGTGTTATTTGTATATAAACAGAGAAAAAAACCCATTTAGGACCAAATGGGTCATCATGGGTCATTATTTCTCGTCTGTTGTACAGAATGTTTCCCAAAGAATAATTACATTTATCATTTAGGTAATACAGTAATTTAAAGATTTAAAATAATTACAAAATTTAAAAATATTTTTACAAACACTTACATAGTAACACATATATTTACAGAAAAATAAAAAAAAAGTAGTGAAAACAGAAAAAACAGAATAAACAGAAAAATAATAGACAAAAATAAATGGAATAGACAAAAATAGACAGCAGTATTCAATTTTCGAGAAGTGAATGTATTTTATGTCTATCTGTCACATTTAAGTAGCCTTTTAATATCTTTTTTATCAGTTCGAGGAAGTTTATACGGTTGATGTAGGATTTGTATATTTCCGGTAATTCATTGTACATTTTTCCCTCGCTGTATTCCATTACATATTGGTCTAATTGAATTATACTGCTGTCTAGTACAGTAAACGTTTCTGTTAAAATGAGAATGTCGTATTGATATTCCAATTGTTTCAAATGGATTTTCAGTTCATCTATATTTTTATAAACGCTTCTTATATTTTGATGAAATATGTTCAATGATTTTGTTTTCTCACTATTTCTAAAATGTTTATTCAGATCAGAAATTGAGTAATATTCGATTGTATTAATGGGAGTATGATTAACATCTCTAATATATTGGTCCATTTTTCTACTAACTATACCTGATAAGAAAACTGAAATAACAGCATATTGCTTTCCTGTATATTCTGATGGTATCCAAATAATAACACTATACTTGTTTTTCTAAAATTTGTTCGCAATGTAAAAAGGTTAAAAACATCCTCTGGTGTTTCACTGATAAGAATAAAGAAATGATGAGATTATTGAGGAACGATGAGAGTAGTCCAGCTAAATTAGGCGTTCACTTTTGATTGCGAAGAACTCTCGCTGCAGAGTTAGTTCTTTGTTGAGTTCTTTTTTTTTCAGGTTCTTTGTGGGGTGTATTTGGTTTTCTTTCCGCTTTCTTTGTTTCTATTTCTTCTTTCTGTATATTTGTTCCTTTTTGAGATTCCTGTGTTTTGTTGGTTTGCTGTTCTGTTTCTGGATGAGTTACTTTCGACGACGTACCGGGGGCACTATTTGAATGTTGTTTTCTTGAGGTGAGTGGATCTATATTTTTGCGAAACTCGTCTTCGTTGCGTTCTTTCAGTTCCTTAATTCCATAGATTTCTCCATTGACTATTAGCGTCTTTTCTTTTATAGTAGCGTTTAGTTTTTTTCCTTTGGCTAACTTCAGGTGAGTCACTAAAATCTTCTGGTCTTTTCTGTCTTCTATCGAGAGATCCTGTGATATTAGGATTTTCTTTCCTTTTAATTTATAGCAATTCTGTAGTAGTCTTTTCATTTTCAAGTAAGAGATCAGTTCTTCTTTACATTGCCGAATACTTCCGTAACAACCATTTTGCCTCTGCAGCATATGCCAAAGGAGGAGGCAAAAAACTAGTTTTGCCAAAAGATATAAGATGGAATTCGCTTGCCGACTGTTTAGAAGATTTCGTTGAGTCATGGCCCATACTTTTCAAAGTTGCTGAGGAGAACAAAAACGAAATTGACAATATTATTAGAGGAAAAATTTCAAACATTCACTTAAAAAGATTAGTCGAAGATTACCTAACAATACTTTCCATCTCTATCGCAATATATATATACCACAAAGAAACACTGTCAGTCTTTCAGACATTGTGGAAGAATTTAAAATATTAGAAACTGATTTTGACAAAACTCTCATAACTTTAAAACATCTGCAAAAATTTAAGAGGCGTTATGAACAGTGTACAACCCCATACCATTTGTTGGCATATCTTCTTGACCCAACAAAAACTCAGCAAATACTAACACAGAGTGAAAAAAATTTTAATTTAAAAACTGTTAAAGGATTATATCCAAATAGTGGTTTACTACCACTCATATCAACTTTCTTGCCAGTTCAGAACCTTACACTGATATTAGGTTCCATGATGATATTCTTCAGAATGTAGAACCCAAAGATTGGTGGAAGTCACAACAAAATATATCCATTACTCAAAAAAAGTTCTTCATAATTAGACAATTATTTTGTGCTGCTGATTCTTCCGCATCAGTCGCGATAATTTTATCAACATTTGGTTTAGTACATTCCAAACTCAGAAATCGATTAGGAACGGAAAAAGATGCAAAATTTGTTTTTTCGTACAAGCACTACAATTAACTGAAATATTTTTTTTTTTAGATACAGTTGTATAATTTATTTGATATAATAAAAAATTAATTAAAACTCAAAGTTCTATTCCCTCTTGATTATAGCTTTGATTTTAATCATGATTCAAATTAAAAAAATTATGTGATTTAAATCAAAATTTAAAGCATATCTTTACATCAATTGATTTAAATCGTTTCAACCCTGTCTATAGTAAACTCATTTCGCAAGAATGATCCATTTTCGAATGCCTGCGTCGTAAGCTCTCTTTTCCAAGTCCCTCTTCATGTGTTCCATGATACAGCAAGGCAACTTCCTTTTGGTCTGATGGCGAACAAGAAAACAAAACCAATATTTTTCTAGTCCACACTCACATTTCACTAGTCAACTAAAATATGCGCTACGGCTCTGATATTTCAAGATTATAGAGATCGACGATGATGCAAACACTGTGGCACTCATCCGCTCACAGAGACATCCTTCAAAGGAAAGTTCATTTCAAAAGGAAGAAGGAATCGGTCCCTTCTGAAGAGTTTGATATCAGCCATAATGCAGCACTTGAGCAGGGAATGAATATAGGGAGAGGAAGTGAATGGTCTCAGGTGAGCTTTTCCATCACAAGTTTGTTCACTAGATTCACTGGGATGAAATACATATTGACTAATATACGAAAAAGAGATTGGCTTCTTATTCTTCGCCAATATTTTCCAGTGCATTCATTGTTTGTGCCGTATACAGTGCGCGTCAAAATTATGGAACAAATTCAATATTTCGCAAGCCATGTACTTTTGACAAAAATCCTAAAATAGGTCGATTTTATTTATTTCAAAATGCCGATTTTTTTATGTATATTCCAAAGAGGTTATGTCACTGGTTTTGACATGGTGACGTAATCGGTAATTTTTTTGAATTGGAATAGATATCTTGTGATGCCTCATCTGAAAGGCCTTTCAATACCGCATTCAATGATAATAATTAATTAGTTTTTTTTTTGTACAGGGTGAACAAAAATTAATATTTTATTTCAATAAGAGAATAACTTTATATCCAACAAAATAGAACAGTTAAATAAGATGTTCGAAATGCCATCCACCAGTCTCTTGACAATAAGCAAATCTACGGACACATTCCTCTTGCACATTGCGAATAACTTCCGGAGTAATTCAGTTTATTTCGATCCTAATTCGATTGTTCAACTCTTGTAGATTTTGCGGCCTATCTACATATACCTTCGATTTCAAATAACCCCACAAGAAAAAATCCAGGGGCGTAAGCTCTGGAGATCTTAGGAGCCACTCGGCATAGTGCGATGGTGCACCATCTTGTTGCAACCAAATACTTTCATTTGGTGAGTTAGGATTGTTGGCATTTGAAAAAATAAATTTTTATTATTATTACATTATAATTATGAAATTCTTATATTGTCATCGGTCCTTGATATGTGTGACAAATTTCAGATTATTCGGAAGATTGGTAGTGGGTGAATATTTACTTCCAAGATTTTATTACATTGTGAGTTATTTAGTTACAAGTAAAGATAATAGAAGCGTGTTAAAAAATGCAAAATTTTACTTTTTTGAGCCAAGGCTCTAATCCCTCAGACTGCCCTGGCAGACTCGTGAGTCAGTGCTCTACTACACCAATGAATCCTTTCCAAATATTAATAGTTAGCTATTTCCTAGTCTAAAATGGAAACCATAGACAATCACAAATTGATGCCATAATAGGCAAGTTAGTGTCAAATAAATGTCAGTTGAAATATCAACAAATATTCTTCACAAATTCTAAATGAAAAGGTTCTAAAAGTAAACTATGGCTAAGTGAAACCCATCGCATAGAAATTTTAATTTTTATTGGATGCGGAGATAGAACCAGAACCCAGCAAGAGGTATGCGACTTGTTCAATGCGAAGTATCCAAATAGACCTATCAGTCGTTTAACAGTCAGTAAGATTGAGAAAAAAATTGGAGAAACTGGTCATGTCAAACATATTCGAATGCTGGACGTCCTAAAATAGAAGAAAACGTGAAACTTGATGTTCTATTGAGTGTAGAGAATAATCCTCACAATACTTCACGACAAATTGCAGCAGACCTTGACATATCCCAAAGTGCTGTATTACGTATTCTAAAAGCAGAAAAGTACCATCCATACAAAGTACAGCTACATCAACAACTCAATGATGATGATCCCGATCGCCGTGTGGAGTTCTGTGAAATAATGCAGGATTTGTGTAACCGCAATCCACGTTTTATAAAACAAATTCTGTTTTCCGATGAGGCTACGTTTTGCCTAAATGGTTCAGTAAATCGTCAAATTGCAGATATTGGAGTAGGGATAATCCTCACTGGATGATGGACGGCCTTACTCAATACCCTCAGAAAGTCAATGTTTGGGCAGGGATAATAAACGACAGGATTATTGGCCCGTATTTCTTCGGAGGAAATCTCACAGGGGAGCGTTACTTGGAATTTTTAAGAAATGAACTCATACCTAGCCTTGCCGATATTTTTCCAAACGCCAACAATCCTAACTCACCAGATGAAAGTATTTGGTTGCAACAAGATGGTGCACCCCCGCACTATGCACGTGATGTTCGCGAGTTTTGAATAACCTGTTTTCCTAGGAGATAAATTGGTAGACGCGGACAGATAGAGTGGCCCCAAGATCTCAGATCTTACGCCCTGGATTTTTTTCTTGTGGGGTTATTTGAAATCGAAGGTCTATGTAGATAGGCCGCAAAATCTACAAGAGTTGAAAAATCGAATTAGGATCGAAATTAACAGAATTACTCCGGAAGTTATTCGCAATGTGCAAGAGGAATGTGTCCGTAGATTTGCTCATTGTCAAGAGACTGGTGGATGGCATTTCGAACATCTTATTTAACTGTTCTATTTTGTTGGATATAAAGTTATTCTCTTATTGAAATAAAATATTAATTTTTGTTCACCCTGTACAAAAAAAAACTAAATAATTATTATCATTGAATGCAGTTTCGAAAGGCCTTTCAGATGAGGTATCACAAGACATCTATTCCAATTTCAAAAAACTACCAATTACGTCACCATGTCAAAACCAGTGACATAACCTCTTTAGAATATACATAAAAAAATCGGCATTTTGAAATAAAAATCGACCTATTTCAGGATTTTTGTCAAAAGTACATGGCTTGCGAAATATCGAATTTGTTCCATAATTTTGACGTGCACTGTATTTGATACCGTGATATCTTTGGTAGTAAATCCAGATAGTTCAGATGTTATGTTGTTTTTAAATTCAGGAGTATATCTAAAATGAGTAAAATATTTCGAAGCAAACCGGCGAATATGAAATACACCCATATGCAATGGAATATTAAGAAAAAAAATCGACACTATCGGGTCAGCAATTTGAAATACGCCTATTCGTTGACGTAGGTACCAAGCTTACCGTTTTATCCCTTGGCCATATTCGCCCTATTTCTAATATTTGCTACAGGTAGTATGTATTTTTGCATCAATATACTAGTGAATCATTAATCGAGGTATAGAGAGTATCCATTTTTTTATTTACTTTCGAACATTTTGAGAGAATTCAACTGTTATTTCAGGGGTAACAATATTGTATATTTTGGGTTCCAGGTAAACAAAGCTCCGTTGTAAAATGTTTTTCTCAGGTTTGTTCTATATCTGGTGTTATATTCATGTGATAGTTCGATTAGATCCCTTTCATGTTCATGTTGTCTAGTTGCTGTTGCAACGAAGAATAATTGCCGTATATCATGGCCGTATATCGTGGTCTGGGGCAAGAATATTTGATAGATATTTGAACTTATATAGGATGGTTCGAAGTTTTTTTTGTTATATGATTACACCCAAGTACGTGGTATTTTCACACATTGTTTATGGGAATGGTTTAATGTAGAATTTTAGTCAGATCCCTTTCACCTTTTTTTTAAGAATCCCAATTGTTAACCTTCAAAATGATAGCCGTATCATTAGCAAAACTTACAACTTCTCCGTTTAGTGGTAGTTTGAACAAATCGTTTATATATAAGTTAAGCAGAAGTGGACCAAGAACTGTCCCTTAGGGCACAACATATTCCACTAATTTCATATCGCTCTTGATATTATTTATTTTGAGTTGCTGCCCCCTGTCAGTTAAGTAATCTTTCATTAAATCAAACGCTCGTCCTCTAATTCCTATATTGTCTAAGATTTTCAAGAGGTGATTATGGCTGACTATATCAAACGCTTTCGCGAGGTCGATAAATATACAGAGTGCCGTTTTTTTTATAGATAGAGCCACTAATTTTTGACGTGAGATAAGTGATTGCGTCATCTGTTGACCTATTTTCCTTGAAGCCGAATTCATTATCTGTGTGATGAGAACGATCAGTCGAGTTATTATTATGTAACCATGTGCAATACCCTTGACTGAAGAATGCGGCAATAAAAAGGGAACGACTGTTTTATTTCGTCCGCTACTAAATTAGAAGGCAAGAATGTGGGAGTTCCGACAAGGAATGTAAAAATCTCGTAAAATCTTTGATATGATAGCACCACCCTTAAAAAATGGCTCATGGATATGTTAGGATGACAGCGGCAACAGTCCGATTATAATTACGACAGGACATTTATTTTATTTCTATTGAGCTCAAAGCCGCGATAGATAATTTACGATTCTCCGACAGCCGGGATGAAATATTAACTCGTAAAGAATGCGATCGAAATGTACCGCAGTGGAAATCAATGTTCGAAGTCAGAATTCATTACTGTAAGACCAACACCGCACCTATTCAAATACCGAGAAGGGGTCATAGTGGGGAGATTATATATAATAGCCTCATAGTAGGAAGGGCATTAAAGAAGAATCAACTTTCATCTAGCAAAGATGCATAGCTATCTTCTGATACGAAATAAGTGAAGATTTCGTGAATTATTCATAAAGTAGCCAATTTATCAAAAGTATGCAGAAAATAGTGGAAGTGTAACCAACAGAAATTATCTCTGTAATAACTCAACGCATAGAATTAATATTTTACAAAGAAGCTAAATAATCATATTACGAACCAGTGAACGCGTAATAAAGAAATCGGTAATTCTAAATGAAATTCCAGTAACATTAAAACGTGGTGTGTTCTCCAGTCGGGGGTAAGAAAATAAAACTGTTTATTTTGCAAGGTATATATGTATATGGTAATAAAGAAGTATTCCCTTATTGATTTCATAGTAGAGTCAACTATTGATTAGACAAAAGTAGTATTAGTAGCAATCGCCAAAGTAACTGAAGGACAGTTATTTTATTAGGCATTCTATATGGGTTTCACATTCAAGTAAATCATATTTTCAAATTCATTTTGACTTTCTATCCATTTTTCCCCGTAAATTATACCAGGTGAATCAATTGTTGTTTTTCTTCTTCAGAAAATATATATATATATATATATATAATAATAATAAAAGTCTCAAGTGTAGTGTTGTTTCTGAACTATCTGAGATTGGTAACTGTACTGTCAAATTAAGTCCCACGCTTCATTATATACTGAGTGTGATAGCTTCTCAAGCCGCTGTGGGAGGTTGTTCAGTTATTGGTCATAGACTAATAACGCCCAGTATAGTTAAGGCGTTAACAAATAACGAACAATCGTAAGAGTGGTTGATCAGACGGTGAGCAGTCGTAAAACCAGAATATCAAATTTATTGAGGAAGTTGAGGATGCGTGTTTTAATTATCATTTCGAAAATTGGAAATCAATAAAATCGGGCGGTAGTTTGATACGTTCAGCTTATTTTCTTTCTTGAACATCAATTTCACTACAGCCGATTTGAAAGCATTGGGGAAAATCACCCAATCTGATGCCCCAGTTTATAATAAATTCTAAATGCGTTTCGATGTCATCAGCAAGATATTTTAGAGTTTCAGCTGTTAATGTATCGTCCCCAGGTGATTATTTATTATTCAATTTCAGAATGCAATCTTTTATTTCGCCCTGATTAGTTTCCAGAAATAATATAGTGTTTGGGATGTAGGTCTCAGTGGTTGGTTCTATTATCTGATTTTGTTGAATATTTTTTTATCATTTTCTAAAGTATCCGCAAGTTGTTTAGTATCCGTTATTGAGCACCCATTTTCAGATTCAATTTTTTTTATTTCATACCTTTTTCACAATGTTGATTACCTCTGATTCCATTTACCACCTTCCAAAGCCCAGCCAAATTGTTTCCGTTTGAATAAATTTTAGTTCGGTTAGTATTCTTCAGGAGATCGTTAAGTTCATTTCTGTACTTTTTATATTCGATGCAATTTCCTTCAGTTGGGTTTTTTTTCAATGCAGAATTCCATTTTCCATTTCCATTCACAGATTTAATGAGAAGGTCGCTTTTTAGATGCATATTTTAGTTTTTATAGGTCATAACATTTGATTCTCAGGTGGTTTCATATCAGAGTTTTCAGATGTTTGTCGTAGAATTAACCGTTGAGGAATTATTTCGAAAAAAAAAACAGGTTTTTATATCGATATAGGCTTCTAGCCTACGTCAAAACTCAAAATAATCCACTTCAGATTCCAATTTTTCACATACGGCTTTCCTACATTCAGTGTGTTCATGAGTCATCCGAGACTCTAATAACACTTTCCCTCTGCTCAATGCGTTAAAAAAGTTATTTCTCTTATCCACTGCCCCCACATCCTATTTACTACTCATCTTTATTTCCAGCAGATCTGCTTCCCCGCAAGCAACCAGATTGGGACATGAATTCGAACTCATAGAGTTGGTTGGCAGGCGGCCGTAGTCAGTAAATCAGCGTGACACTAAACCGCATCCTTACATATATCTGTACACGTAAATCCGATATAATATACAACCAGTGCTAGATCTGATATCAATACGGCGCGAGACGCCACCAAATATTGATTCAGTAGCGGCAAGGGGTGAAGGGATCGGCAGGGCGCTCAAGGTGACGTATACAATCGGCTTCTGCCATTCATATTACGGTCGATGGAAACAATGGAGCGGTGGAAAAATATAAGCCCGGTTATGGCTGTGGGAAAATGGTATATTTTATATTTCGTCAGAAATGGAATTGTCGGTTCGACCGTTTGAGCGGGAAGTTACTCCAACTTCCAGGATGAAAGGGTTCAACAACTAGCGTAATAGAATAGAATATTTATTCATTCTTTGTGTTCATATACATGAAATAGGACATGTCAATTAAAGTGTCGAAATAAATCTGAATATTGAATTATAGTATAACAGACATGTAAATACATATGAGAAAAAAAATAAACATACATTAGTAAAAAGTAGAATTTCACATGGAATGGCTAAAATAGAACATTCACACACGGAAAAACATTATTTAAAAAATGAACTCCCAGTTCACTCATAACTGAGATACTCAGTGGTGGAGTAAAAACTATGCAATGCAGGGAATTCTCTAACTTTCTTTTTGAATAGGTCGTACGATTGTATATCTTTCAGCTCGGGTGGTAGATGATTGTATAATTTTGTTCCTGGTAACGAAGGAGTATCATATAAGCTAGTCGAATGTTTCTGGATTCTAATTTCATTACCATGCCTTGTGGGGTAAAATAATTCATATTCCGTGTAATATGGCACAAACAGCTATGAATATATGTACACGGAACAGTTAATAGTGAATATTGCCCGAAATATGATTTACATGAGTCAGTTCTTTTCAAGTTGAATAAAAGTCTAATAACTCTTTTCTGGGCTACGAATATTTATTTCAGTGGCTCCTCCCCATAAAACGATATTATACGTGATATGTGAATATATAACAGTATAATAAACATTAATTAAAGTTTTTTGGTCAAGTTGTTTTTTCAGCTGGAGCAGAGCGAAGTACCCACTTGATAATTTCATGCACACAGTCAGTAACTTCGGTAAGTAAAAATATTTTTGTTGATTTTCTGGAAAAATATTTCATTGCATTTCCGAATTCACGCAAGTTGTATGGGTTTTCAAAATAGAATATGATTTGGCAACCGTTTAAATTTCATAAAGTATATTTTTCCCAATTGATTGATTAATCAAAATGCCGCTGGCATATAAGATGTTTCCTGGCAAATTTTTCCTTCCTATAATAGTATTTGACGTGCATCAATGGATTATCGGGGCAGATGGTAAAATGAGAAGTAATCTCACTGCCATGTTATCTAACGACGCGTTGTGTACATATTGCGACAACCTGAATATTCATTCCATATTTTCATGTTTACATAATTCTAGATGAATAATTCATTCAAAATTTGACTGAATACTTGGTCGAAATTCCGCATTAGTCGAGGGTTATGATTTCAGGACTTGGGTTTTTCGAATGAATGTTGTTCGAAATTCGAATTCGCAAATATCAATAGCAATATTTGGGTAGTAACGAATCAGTTTGTTCATGTTTCACTTTAATTATCCTTTGAATCCTATAATTCAAAGCTTCCTCACTATGTTCAGTATATCCAAACCATTTCATTTTACAGGGTATTCACATTAAGAGTTGTTTGCTTCCTTTCAAAAATCGTTGGGTAATGGTCCATTCATATGAGCTGGGAATCGTACTTGAGTTTTCAATTGAAAATTTAATTCGACTGCTTGCCCTTTTATGCTTCCCCATCAAGCAGTTAGTTCTGCTTTGAAAGAACTCATGTTTCAATGAGAATTCAAAGTGCTTACTTTAAAACCGATAGTGACGTCACGCTTTGGAGGCCTACTTATTTGGCAACTCTGTTACGGAATCGCACACTGGCAGTAATGGACGCTGCGCTTGCTGTCGTTCTGTCAATAAACTCCGTCAATTTAATTGATTGAACCTTTGAACGGTTTAATGAATGAGTTTTTTGTACTTTTAACAAACTTCGATAGTGTAGTGTACTGTATCATAATGCCCCAAAAGTGTGTCCCCGGTTATAAAGGAAATCATGGGAGCATTACAAAAGTGCGGGTGTTTCGGTTTCTCAAAGACGAAATACATCCTAGAAAATTGTTAACTGAAATTTGGACCGAATAACAATAACAAAAAAAATTTTTTTAGACAACCTGAAGGCTTAGCTATGGGCTCCCCCCTTTCTCCATTTTTAGCTGACCTTTTCTTGGATAACATTGAAAAAGATTTCATCTCACAAAACAGCTCCATCTTAGGTTGGTTTAGATATGTAGACGACTGCTTTGCTATCATAAAAGGGAATGAAATGGAAGCGTACAAGCTTTTAGATCAACTGAACAATTTACATCCTAAAATTAAATTTACCATCGAATTAGAGGCCAACAATTCATTAAATTTCCTAGATTTCACATTAACCAAATCAGAAAATAGACTTTTATTTGACATATATAGAAAACCTTCACAAACCGACCATATTATCCACGTAGATTCCAATCATCCATTTCAATATAAAATGTCTGCCTTTTATTCCTACATATATAGACTATTGAACGTCCCTTTATCTGCCCTCAACTTTGAAAAAGAAGTGAATATCCTAAATCAAATTGCAGTAAATAATGGGTATAACCCTAATATCATCACTAAGTTGATTAACAAAATATCTCTAAAAAGAGAAAGAAATATAGCATACCCTTCTATCAATTCCCCTACAGATATAAAATATTTTTCACTTGCATTCTTAAAAGACATTTCTTTGGATATTTCTAAATTCTTCTATAGAAAATTCGACAACATCAGAATTTCCTACAGAACTTCCAACTCTTTGGGTTCATTACTGGTAAACACCAAAGATAAAATTAATACCAGGGACAAAAGTGGCATCTATAAACTTTTCTGCAATAACTGTAATACCTCCTATATCGGAAAAACTATCAGAAAAATTTCTACAAGAATTAAAGAACACATAAACAGGCCTTCTACCTCTAGTTTTGGAGCTCATTTGAAAGACCACAACCATAACTTCGATTTTTCCAATGGTTTCAAAATATTACATAACGTCAATAATAATAACCTCAAATTAGATCTGTTGGAAGATCTGGAAATATTAAGAGAAATTTCTAGGAATAAAGATTGTGTCAACATTCAAATTCACTTGAATCAGAGCATTTTTGATCCCATTTTCAAATCATTATAAAATTAATAACATAATTGTTCCTTCTCTGATATTCTTTATTCCTTCGAATTACATTCCTACTTCTTTGGTTATATTTAATTTGGCGCGTTTCGTTTCTCAGTTGACAAATCCCCCTTCTGGTTTCATTGTATGGTCAGACATTTTGCTGCTCATGATTTGTTGTTGTTTGTTCCATTTCAGAATAGTTTACACATTATATAGTTAATCATATATGATAATGTTTCACAAAATTCGGTTCTTCGATAAGCTTTACTTTCTGTAAAATTCTGACAAGTGAGTGGAATTTATTATCACATGTCCCTTAGATTATCAGAGAACATGCATTTTTATTATTTTTTCATCATTTAATTATATTTCTTTCACTTTTCAGAATTCTCCTGATGATGATCTGATGATCGAAAACGTTAGAGAATAGCTTGTGATTTTTATTTATTTTTATGCACTATAGCCCAAAGGCTTCCCCGCCTCAACCAATAAATATACGATTTTTAGATTCGATATTTATTGAAACCAAATCTAAAAGTGCATACAACTCCCCTCCTTTCCATTAACGAATAACAATAGCCGAGTGTGTGAGTGCCACTCACAGACCTCATGAAAGAAGTAGATACCACATGCAGAGATCAAAATGGAACCCTATAGAGCGCCGCCATTAGACTCCCATATCAGAGTTGGCCTCTCTTCAATTTTGACCCATCATTCATTTTCATTTATAATCATCATTCGATCTCCATTTTGCTTTTTGCTTCTCGTAAATGTGTGAGCCTGAATACGATACATTGTGAATGTCTAGCAGTTTAGTGCTTCTGAATAATAAACTCGCACATCAATGAAAAATGGAAAACCTGTCCTGAACTCTGAACGGCAATCAAATTTTGACACCGTTTTATGTCACATCGTGAATACATCTCTCATCTCGTTTCATTTCTTTTATTAGAAAGGAACTGACAACTAAAAATCAGGGGTACCAACTTGAAGTGGAGTCTCATGTCAGCCATGACAAAGGGGCTATTTTGTAATCATTGAAAGAGCGGCCATGTTATATCTACTTCTTTTATGAGGTCTGTGGTGCCACTTCGAAAAGGAAGATTTTATTTACAAAATTTCCCATTGGTGGGATCGTTTCAGTAATTTTAACTTTACCACGATTAAAAGAAGCTAGCGAACCAAGTGAATATCCGAACTGTCCCAAATAAAGCAAATACGAAAAACTTGAAGAATTAGATGAAATTCGTTTTTAACAAGCGATTAAAGAAAGTAAACAGGAATAGCTACAGCTACAAATATTATTTAAATGAGAAAAAAATGCATACAGAACTACAACATGAAACTTGGCAAATGATTTATACAGATACGAATATCGAAAGGGCAACAAATAAATTCATAAAAAGAAAAAAAAAAAAACAAAGATAGGGCAAAAATAACGTTTTATAAGAATGAAATAGATAAACACAAGAATGATGCAAAAAAACTATGGAACTCACTGAAATCAATCGAAACCAAAAATAAAGTAACCGAGATCAAATATATAAAAGATCCAGATGGCAACATCATATCAAATGATCAAATTAAAGCGGAACATTTTGCTCATTATTTCACGAAAATAGGACACAATTTAGCTAACGCCAAAAATGAAGAAAAATATGTTAAATTCGTCGAAAAAAGAGTATGCAACTCAATTTTTCTTGAAGAATGTAGCGAAAAAGAAGTCAGAGAAGTGATTCTAAAACTGAAAACAAAGAAAGCTACCGGACTAGATAATATTAAATCTGAAACTCTAATAAAATTCGTTGATTATATAACGAGACCATTAACATTTATCATAAACAAGTCGATCGAACTAGGAATTTTTCCAGATGCCCTTAAACACTCTGTAATAAAACCGTTATATAAAACGGGAGACAAAAAGGAGCTAACTAATTTCAGACCTATCTCCTTAATAAGCCCTCTAGCAAAAATTTTCGAAAAAATTCTCAAAATAAGAATGGATAATTATATCAAAAAATATAAGATACTCTCAGATAACCAGTATGGATTCCGCCAAACCAAATCAACACAGGATGCGATGATCCACTTAACAAAAGATATCTACGAAGCGATGGACAAAGGAGAAACTTCACTATGTGTCTTTGTTGATTTGGCGAAGGCCTTCGACACGGTGTGTCACCATAAATTACTGAAAGTATTGGAAAATATAGGTTTTAGAGATGGGCCATTGAAACTTCTCACCAGTTATCTATCTAACAGGAAACAAAGGGTGAAAATCAATAACTCATATAGCTCAGACCATATTATTGAGTATGGAGTGCCCCAAGGAACGGTCCTTGGACCGATCCTATTTAATATTTATATAAATGATCTCTTCAATATTGGTGTGGAAGCGAATATCATCAGCTTTGCAGACGACACAGCACTTTTACATCGAGGCAGTGACTGGAACAACCTGAAAACTAGAGTTCAAAGAGATTTGGTAACCCTATTACATTGGTTTGACAATAAATCACTGACGATTAATTTTTCCAAAACTCACTTCATTCCATTCGCAATATATAATAATAACTTACCAACATATAATAAAATTATGATTAACATCAACGAAAACATCATTGAAATTGGAATGAAAGAGAGTATAAAATACCTAGGTCTAATCATAGATCAAAATCTCAGATGGCATAAACACGCTGAATATGTTACCAAAAAACTAAGATCATTAATAACTAAATTTAAATTATACAAAAATTGTTCAACTTACCGCAAATGAAAATACTGTACACCAGTCTAGCCCAAACACATATTAACTATGGTATACTTGTTTGGGGAGGAATAACAAACAATTATATTAAAAACCTCGAAGTTACCCAAAAATGGCTGATGAAAATAATGTTTGGAAAAGATTACAGGTTCCCAACAGAAGAACTTTTCAAAGAATCGAAACTGCTCACAATCCATCAGTTATACTTTTTGAACCTTGCATGTTACCATCATAAACACAAATATGAGCTCCCCCAAATTGACCATCCATACAACACTAGACTAAAAAATCAAACTACAAAAATACCAAAGGTTGGAACGACAAAAAACCAAAGATTTCTCTTTCACCTGAGCCCTATAATTTACAAGAAAATCCCAAATGAAATAAAAAACATCAATAGTTCTGGCATTTTCAAAAATAAAATAAAAATATGGCTCTTGAATTTGGTTCCCAACCAGGTTCTTCAAATATTTCAGAGAGAATCATAAATCAAACCCTATATAACACAAAAAAAAATATATATTCTATAAACCGAGTCATGTATTCCATAAAGTCACGAAATAATTTCAATTTATCGCAGCTCTGCACCAAAATAGCTCCTATACAAAGATGAAAACCAAAACAATAAATGGCAGAAACATTTTATTTATTTATTTACTTATTTTATTTTATTCAAACTGTAATAAACATACTGAATGTATTTGTCAATGAATTACCTACTGTTTTACAATTTAACATTATCCTATTATATTTTATATATTCTATAGTTTAGGCTTATATATCATAAGTAGTATATCCATGCACAAGGTTTTACCTTTTATGGGTTTTCTACTCTATTTATTTGCCATAATTTGAATGTGTTGCACGATTCAATGTTTTATTGTATTTTGAGCAAATAAAATTATTATTATTATTATTAATATTATTATCATTTCGTTTTAAAAACTACCAGTCAGGCCCTTACTTCCGAAGCTCCGACCCATTCGGAAGGGCGCGCTGGTTACATTAACCAATGACCTCTCCCCACACCCGTGAGGTGAGAGATCATTGGGTCCGTGAATCATGTGTCCTGAGCAGACGTAACGATCCGAGAATGACTGCCTTCTGCATGCGGCCGGCTAGAGATTCTGCCGATTTACGGCATGCCGGTATAATTTCCAGGTTTGAGAGTAGCGTTGGCATCATTCCACCAAGGGCCCCTATAATCAGAACCACTATCTTTACAGAATGGTCTGGATAGAGTCTGCGGAGCTCGAAGAGTAAATCTCGATACTTCGTCCGTTTCTCGTCCTCTTTTCGCACGATATTCGTCTCGCCCGGAGCCGAAAACTCTATGACATATATCGTTTTCTGCTCGCGGTCGAAGAGGACCACATCAGGCTTGTTGGCTTGTATTTGCCTGAGGGTGGGGAATGAGTAGTTCCAAAAAATTCGGCACTTCTCATTCTCCACAACGGACTCAATATCCCCCGGAGCGTAGGGCAGCATCGGTGTCTCATCAATACCGTACGAGTGTCGT